>JAXQQM020071021.1:0-80723 GCA_034641835.2 Pinus albicaulis | reverse complement strand
CAACATATTCCTAATGAATGAATTGGATGAGTTCATGCTATGAGTTATTGAGTTCATGTTGTGATTTATTTCCTTACTAGGAGTCATTATAAAGCTTTGCATTTGTTGTTCTTTAGTGTCATATACAGTTTAGAATAGGTTTTTCTCTGTTTTAGTGTAATCATTCACTTATCTTTATCAACACTTAGTTCTTTTCATTTTTAACATAAAACCATAAAACCAAAACATTAGAAAAAAACACTAAATACAACGTAGAGAGAAACATATACCTAGGCACATATAGTGCACCTCACTTCAGCAGTTTACTAGCCCTGGTTGACAATTAATGACCTCAATTTAGGAACACTAAGTTGAGCACTACATGTCAATCCCAAGATTTTATAAGTTTTCTTCTCTAATTTACTTCTAAATTAAATATCCATATTTCAATTCCAAAGCTGTCTTCTCAATTTATTTTTTGATAAATTATTGTCTTCTCCAATTTATTGTTGAATTAAATATTAATATTTCCATTCCCAAGGTGTCTTCTCAATTTATTTTTGTAGAAAATATGGTCTTCTCCAATTTATTTCTGAATTAAATATTAATATTTCTGTTCCCAAGGTGTACTATCAATTTATTTTTGGATAAAATATGTTATTCTCCAATTTATTTCTAAATTATATATTGATATTTCAATTCCCAAGGTGTCTTCTCAATTTATTTTTGGATAAGATATGGAAAGGAAATTCAATGTCATTAAATTAAAAGGATGGGGGGTATTCATGGAATTAGTGGTATGTGGTTAAGGTGGATGATAGGATGAGAGGAGAAGGAGAGATCATTGTTTTTTATATTAGCATTGGGGGATTTTATTTGGATGAGGAATGTGGAAAAGAAGAAGAGAAAGGATGAGGAGAGAAATGGGAGAACTCAAACCCGGATCTATTAGAGAGTGTTGGTTTTAACTTGGACACACTACAGGTGGTCAAACTTGGGATTAGAGGTCTATGGAATTTGTGGAGGCTCCCTAAGAGAGGAATTCATTCCTAGTTGGTTGGGAGGTAAATTTTGTTAGGTACCCCAACAGGCGCATCGCAACAACAACACTAGTACATGTACTTTTCCATTTATGGTCTTATTTATGTAAATTGTTGAAAATTGAATTTCTTACATTTTTACTATGTTGCAAATAGAATTTTACTTGTATGATATTATTAAATAATTATTTAGTTGTAACCATGTTATCTTCCTTTCTTTTTTTAATTTAGTTAAATGATCAATTTGGTTTAGTTAGAAGACCTAGGTTATGTACTCATAACCACCGAACAAGGTTTTCTGCTACCCTGTTACTAGAAGCAATTCAAAGTCCATATCCTATAACAAAAGCTGCTCTAACACTACTTGATGCAATCCAATATTTTGTATCTCTTACAACAAACTACAGAACATGAATAACAGTTACATAACATGCAAATCTAACCATTTGGTTTTTTGACATTGTATTAATTAATTAAAATTACTAAATCACAAAGCATAAAAATAAACTCATGAGAACTCAAAATAAACTTCAAATACTTTGTATTCATTGAAAATGTTCTTTTACAAAAAATAAATTTATATATGGGAGTGGAGTCTCACAGTACTTGCAAGTCATATGTTGTCACATTGTGATATTGTGCATCAACCAAACACCCTCACTAACCATAATGATAGTTATTTCCTTATTCATTTAATAAATTGTTTAGGTATTAATATAATCATTTATAATATTATTATTTTCAAATATATATGATATTATTTTTAGGTATAAGAATATTTAATTTCAAATTTATATGCATTATTTATTTATCTTTACATATAATTTGGAAACCACCCTCTATATAATAAAAATATTGGTACAATTATTTATGATAAATTAAACAATAGTGTTTTTGACTATGTCTTTGACTATAAATATGGATGTTTTTTTTTCAAATGAACGAAGCGTTTTTACCCATGGATAGTTAAAAGTCAGATATTTATACATCAACAATATGCAGGTGTAAAGTATACCTTGGTCTAATGAAGGGACATTTCTGGCAACAATCAAGCATATATAAATAAAATAATTTCCAAATAAAATTCATTTTATAGTGCCTTCCTTCAAATTCGAATAACGAAATAACTTAATACCAGTAAAAAGATACCAAGTAGCTATTTAATGGTCATTAAATTTCATATATATATATATATATATATATTACTTTCTCATTAACATCATTTAATCAGGTGATCTTTACAAATATTGGCATGACAATAATTAATTTTTTATAGTAATATGATTGCTATTTCATTGAGGTGTTAATCTTGAGTGGTCTCAGGTTTCTTTGTTGTCTCGCCACAGTTTATTGCATTTGTTATGGAGTAAGGACCCCTGAGATGGATGATTAACTGGTGGATTATTCTTTATACTCGTTAGAATTAGTTCATATCTAGACAAAATATCGACCTAAGAAAACATAAATAGAAAAATTTGTGCTATATGGATCACAAGAACTGAGGGTTTGTTCCCGAATGTCATCTACGGTAGAGGTCTTTGTAGATTTTTACTCTCAACATTTAACATCAAATTTTATGTCATCCAAAGAGAAACCCTGACTAAAGTTTCAAGGATATGAGGGTTTGAAGAATAATATTTTGGATTTTGTGGAGCCTCTCCCTGACGGAAATATGGAGACTTCCCCAGGGAGATGTATCTTTATTGAAAAATGTTTAAACCGTAGATCTTCTTCTGGACTGGTTCTTGAGGACCCTAATAGGGTTTTAGCAGTTGGGGAAAATGAATAGTATATAGGTCATGATTCCTCAACAAAAAAAAATATTGGTAGATAGAGAACATACTTTGAGGGGTGGTGCAAAACATATCAAAAGAGTTTTGGCAGGGTCTCTTAAAATCCGCAGTGGTAAAGCCATGGTCCCATGCTCTCGTTATTTTTTGAGAATTTATGCAGGTGAATTTTTGACCTACCTGGAGGACATCATGGTTAACAAAGTTCAATAAAAACCTCCTTCTTCCCCGACGAACATGGATGAAGGTGTGAAAAATAAAATGGAGAATAAATCAAAGAGTACCAAATTTAAAGAGAGGGGACACCTGTTGGTTCACAGAGAAGGTATTAAATTGGACAAATTAATGGATACGAGAGATGAAGTCATTGTGGGTAGAGTCAGTGGGAATAGTTATTTTTCGGCTCATATGAAGAAGTGGGTTATGGAAGTTTGGGGACAGGTGTAAGATATTTTTTCATCGGTGATTACGAGGACTAGAGGGTAGTTTTCACTTCATTTAAATTGTTCCAAGCATGAATCATTGGTCCTCTCCAAATATTGGCACATATAATTGGCTCCCATTATTTTGAAAATATGGTCCTCTCTTTTTTGACCTTGAATGGGAGAAATTAGGAGCGGGACCGATATGGGTTTGGATTATTATATTTCCCCTTCAATTCTATTTAGAAGATGTCTTTAGGAGGATTGGTGATGATTTAGCGATTTTTCTAGATGATTATAAAACCTTTGAGGAGACTATAAAAATGGATTATGCTCTAATTTTCATACATTGTGATAGCAGGGAAGGATTGGTGGAAATCATGATGCTTCAATGTAGGGATCATTCCATATTGCAAAAACTAGATTATCAAGGTGTGTCGTTTCAGTGTAGGAGATGTCATGAAGTGGGTCATATTTTTAAGGAACTCCCTATATTATCTAAGAAAAATCTCATAGGAGATGAGCTAGTGGGAGTGGTTGATGTGAATGGGGAAAAAGAAAATATTGTAGCTTCGACACTGTTATCACTCAGGCCTTCCTTGAAGTTGTATGAAAAGGAAAGAAACCCGAGGTAACCACTAACCAAACTTCAGATACAGAATCTAGCCAATCTGTATCCAGAGAGGGCTCTCTCTTTAGAATTTAGCTTTGTTCCTAGAAAATATTAGGCTAGTTATAAGTTGAGGGGTTTGGTTTGGATTTGAATGGTGGAATCCACCAACTAAGGGTACGATTGAGTATTTCAGGCCATTGGGCTATGGAGTCGAAAGGATGGCTTTACTGGATTAATATTCTACACACAAGATGGCTTTGCAGGGCAAGATAGCCAAACAGAGAACAATTTTAGAAATTAAAGTGAATGGAATGGATTTTGAAGGGATGAAAGGCAATTAAGAATCTTTCAACATGTTCAATGAAAGAAAGTGAATGATTACAAATAAAGAGTAGTTAAGAATTCTTTACTATAGTAATCAAAATGTTTAAACCAGCGAAACAAGAGAAATTAAGAATTCATTGCTTATAACCAGTTTAGAAGAAAACATTTAGAATAATCACAATTGAAATCAGAGTACATTTAAGTAAATTTTGATTTATTCTTTTATGTCAATTATTCAGAAATGGAACACATTGATATTATAAACAGATATAAAACTCAAAACATAGGATAGAAAAGACTTATTGAACTGTAGTTTGACACATGAATCCTGCAAAAAGTCTTGAGCTTCAAATCATCATCCAGAAAGCCACAAAGAAGTTTCTCCAAAACACTTTTATTCCAAAAAGTCAATGTGACAGCAAAGTAGAAGAATCTACCCTCACTAATTCGATTGAGGGCTTATTTATACAAAAGATTATTTAAAATATCTCATAACAAAAGAGATATAATCTAGGGTGACTAATGAATAAGTTACAAAAAAATAGAGACAAATGGTCTCGTAAATAGGATAAATCAGCTAATGTTGTGTGTTGTCTTCCTCCTTTTTAGAATGTGCTGGAAGCAGTTCCTTTGCTTTAGCTCGTTGCTGTCCTCTTGAGTAATTATTTTCTGACTGCCTTGCTTGTCTGATACTCTTTTATTCTTACTGATAGACTTTAACTGCTGAACTGATACTCTTTGACCTTTATTCACCTATTTATCCTTTATCAAGATATACCTTAGTAAAATATGCCAAAATTTTTACCCAAGGATAAATTTTATAAAAGTTCCATCATCTCTTCCCACCATTGAACTTCTGGCACTCTAGTTCTTTGCAATTTTCTCAATGTCTCATCAGCTTCGGTGTATTTGAAAAAATTAGGTTGATATGGAAACAAATGTTTTATTTCATGTTCAAGATAAAATAAACTCTCTAATTTTTCATAAAGACTTTTCCCTATTGGCAATGTTCCTTCTGCTGTACTGGTCGAAGAACTGGCTTGATCATCAACTTGTTTGTTTACTTTCGCTACAAAACTTTCCAAATCCATTAATCTATCTTCTGCACTAACAGGACTGGGCAAACCTTTATTTAACATAACATTAAATCTTTCTTTGAAGGTAAAAATTTCTTGCTGCATGTCTGAACACCTTCTTTGAAGATTTTGCATAAGAGTCCTTTTGGTAAAAACTCTTTTGATTTCCAAGATGGTTCCTGTCCTGTCCTGAATTCCAACTTCTGCAAGTTGCTGCTTATTCTTAGTATTCAAAAAATTGATATGTCTATTGGCTTCTTCTGGCATATTCCTTAACTCTTCCCTGGATTTTTCAATTTCTTCCAGAGCCAATCTGACTAAATCCTGTTTTTCATATATTATTTGGATAGAAGACCAAACATTCTTTATTGATTGAATAATTTTATACCAAAGAATTTCTTTTAATTCACTTAAAGGTCTTTCCATTGTAACATCCTTTTCCAATGCTTTAACTGATTTTTCCAGTTTTTTGATTTCTCTTGTCTTCTCAACAACATTCATTTTTGATTGATCATATTTATTTTCCAGAGTAGAAAGCTGAGACTTTAAGCTTTGGAGTTCTTTCACTTGCAGTTTTAATTCATTCATTGCTTTGATTAATTCATCATAACTGTTACACCATTTTTTGGTCATCTAACCTACTATCATTAGATGGACCCAAGTACACCATGTAAGACCAATTTTACCCTAAGTAGAATTGCTTTCACTATGTCAAATAACTTAATAAACCACATTTATTAGGTTTTTTACGGTCTAAACAGGAAACCCCAAAAGGAAATATTAAACAAATCTATATTTGTTTGCTTTTCCTCATGGAATAATTAATTAAGCAATAATTTAATTATTATTCCTCATCATGTTTAACCCAAATCAAAGAAATTAATTAGATAAATCTCTATTTATCTTATTATTTTCTAGGAATAATTATTTAAATCTTATTTAAATAATATTCCGTGTTAAATATGACTAAATCACCCACAAATAATTAAATAAATCATTATTTATTTGATTATCATTCAACCACTTCCTTAAAATGATAAATAAATCATTTATTTATTTATTATTTACAAATAAAGGGATTTGACCCAAGTCAAATACCTTTTCCTCCAACAAATATAATAAAATATTCCATAAAAGGTGGATCTAGATTTGGTTAACGTTATTTTAATCATGCACCAAGATCTAGAATGACCCAATATTTTGTTATAAACAGGAGGGTTTTCCCTACCAGTCTTCACCTTTTGTTGCCTATTAGATCACTCTAGATCTAAACTCTTGGTCTGACTTTGAGCCATTATCATTGTCACATTTTCCATTATTTGTTGTGTGAGCTTCCTTTGAGTTCTATCTTTGTCTAGGTTTTCTACACCAACAGGAGAGAGAAATGCTAGATCTGAAGTGCTGAGGACTTCCAAGAACCCATCCCATTGAGGAGAATTGGAAACATCTTCTTGTTTTCCTCTCAGGTGCCCTTAATACAAAAAATTCTTTCAAAAATTGTTCTTGTCTTGTATATTGGATATATGGAGCAAACCCTTTTTTTTACTGCTTAATGTCTTTCTATGCATAGATCTGGTTTTTACAGCTCTTGTCTTGATCAACTAACTACAGATCTAAATATATTGACAGCCACATTTGATGTTAGGGCTATTAGTTATGCGTAGCTAAAGTGGTATTTTTTCGTACACTTCGACAAAGGATTCATACTAATAATAACCCTTATCAGAAGTGTTCACCTCTGTTAGCTTTGCTTGTTGGCCTGGGATTGATGTACCTGTTCCTGTGGCTGCCTGTGATGTAGTTGCTGGAATAATGGGCTCTTTATCTTTTAATGCTTGCTCAATTTCTTTTTCTGTTTCAGCAAGTCATTCATTCATTTTTAAAAGTAAGTCCATCACTTCTTCTTCTGAATTTTTCTTCATTACTTCTTCAGTCTGAGGGAGCCTTGAAGCTGGTAGTTTCAATTGCTTCCTTAATGCAGCAATATCATCATCTTTCTTTTTAATCAATGCTTCAATACCCTTGACATCCTTTGGATTGTGACCTAATCCAATTATTATTTCCTCTAAATAATTTATCCTATTATCCTTTTCTTGGGAAGAAGCTTTATCAATCTGCAACTGGGTATTTGTATTATTCAAAGAATCTTGTAGTTTATGAGCTGCCATTGCTTTGTCAGTAAGGGTGGAATAGATCATTTCTCTAGTCTATTTGTGTAATTCAATTTGATCTAATGGATGAATGTCTTTTTCTAGGACCTCAAAATTGGTCCTCACATAATCAGCTGTTGTCTGTGGTTTTGGCACTTTAGATTTGAAATGACTCATCAACATCTTCCCTTGTTGAATGTCAAAAGATGACATGAATCTCTCTTGATTTTGTGGCGCCATTTTAAGATACTGATTATACACCTGGACCCTTAGTGGATCATTCCATGCTTTTATACTGATAAATTTCCTTTTTATGTCTCCTGCATCTTTCATTGGTTGTTTGAATGAAGACATTTTAGTACTTGGCTGAATAGTAGTGACTGTCCCACTAATTGATCCTGTTAACTGACTATGCTCTCTCTCTGGACTATCAATGATTTCATCAATAGATTCAACTTTTGGAAGTGGATTCAGTTTCTACCTTTTAGCCTGAGGTTGTTTTGAAGATTCCTTGGGAGGAGTAGGAACTTCAGCCTCTCTTTTCTTGCCCTTTTCAATATTCAGTGGAGTTTGCAAGTTTGGCATTTCTACTGGATTGGTTTGAGGAGGAACCTGTACTTTTCCTTGGGCCTTAGATGTTTGAGGTTGTTCTGTCATTTTGAATGTTTCAATCACTTGTATTTCGGGCTCTTTCTCTTTTCCTTTAGATTCAACTGCAATTGATGGAATGTTTTCCTATAATACCTGTTGAAAATTCCCTGCTGAAGAAGGACCAATGTCTGGTACCTGCACTTGCTCAAAAAATTCTAGGTCAAGCATTTTTCCAAGATCTTTCATTACATTGTCCATATTGACTTCTTCACTATCCTGTTCAATTAATGTTCCCTCCACCCATTCATCTTTATTAGCATACTGTTCAATTTCTGGAATCCTATGATGGATGTAAGGTGCTGATTTATTTTTCATTCTTTTTTCACAAATGAAGTCGAATGGGTCATAAGGGGCCTAGTAGAAACTCTTTTGCAATTTGAAATGGTCTTCTAGTATTCTTTTAGCTTCTTGTCCAACATCCCTAGAATTGCATATAAATGGACCTAACTAACCTTTGATTCGGAGTTGGGCTTTCTTCTTTGCATTACAAAAATGAATAATATCAGAGTTATTCATTTTCCTGAAGTACTCTAAAGCAAAAAGTCTCATAGGCACATACTTTGGAAATTTAAATGGAGATAATTCACATCCATATATTCTGACCTCTGTATAATTTTGGTACAAGTACCAATCACCAGTTTTGTAGTGTTTTGAAAGTTGCAGAATTTTCTTAATTTCATTACTGAGTCTTGGAGGAGGAACTCCTATCAACAAGGTAGTTGCAGGGTGTATAAACATATCAATGAATTCAGTATAGGAATAAGGAGAATCTCTGGAATTATGGGTGATGGTTGACCAAAATATGACAGACCTGGGATTTCCTTGGACATTAAGCTTTTGAACATGGAAAGGAAAGTTTTCAGACTGGTAATAGAGCATGAGATGGTAAATGACTGAAGAATACTTGAACACTTTCTCATTCTCTAATCTCATAAATTGATCATGGATTTTATCTGCAATATAGGATGCAAAGTCATATTTGACAGCAGGAGGCTGTCCAGGAGTGAAGATAGACAATAATACTAGAGTTAACTCATCAACATACTCACTAGTATTAAAGCCCATGATAAAAGAAATCATATTCAGAATGATCTGGCCCATTTCAGTAAAAAATGCACTAACATAGGGAGGTGGGCTCTTGGGCTGATGTTCAGGTAACATGAAACTCTAACAGATGTGTTTTACCTCTTTAGGGGACAACTGGGTAGATTTTTCAAGCAATTCTCCAATGGACAAGGGAGTGAGGTTTTGACCAGGTTCAAAATTGAGCATATCATTGATAGACTGAGTAGTAATAGGGAAAAGGACATTCTGGTTTAGGGATAAAACTGCTCTCTGAATTGGATCATAATTAGCATGGCAATAATGGATAATTTCAGGAAAGATATGGATAGAGGGCAAAAGGTATCTCGGGAAATTAGATTCCCATAACCCAATAACGTCCAAGCCATTCAAATAATTATCTCTACAACGACAATGAATTCAGAGGGGGCTTTCACTGAAAACTAAGTCTTTGATCTGAAAATATTTATCCGCTAATGGAAAATATTCCAATTCTCTATGAGGGGTGTTCAATGGAACAACATTTAAAGCCACCGGGACTTCCATTTTTGGTTCTTTTGGATTCAAAAATGGAAGTTGGGGGGTTTTTATGACAATGGGGCATAATTACCAGTTTTGGGAGTATAATTATAGTTCTGAGAACTAAAATATATCACAAGAGAGTTCTGTTCAGACTGTATTGTGGAATTAAAACTTGAGCGAGGATTTTTAACAGAGTCCAGCAAGAAATCAGAATAAATACCTGTTTATGGGAAATGGCAGTGTTTTAATAGGTACAAGCTGACTGCGGATGGTCGCTGGGAAACTGGACTGGCAGAGGTCTTCAGCAAAATTCGGTTAAATAGCATTTGACAGTAGATTTTTGAATTTCTCAGTATGGATGGCGCAGTCGTTTTCATCATGCAGAATGATGAAAAATGCACGAACTTTTGTTTTATTTACAAAGTCAAACGGGGAGGAATTTTTTATTATTTTATTAAATGATGTCAGGGTGTACGGTGTACGTGTCACGGGAATGGGCGGTAAGCGGTATATTCCGCACCGCTTTTGGGAGCAGGCAGTATTTCACGAATTGGCAGCGATTCCATTGAGCGAATGACACGTGGTCAGAGCACTGTTTGGAAACCGCTTCCATTTCGCGAGTTAATATTCAGATGATGGATGGGCAACGGAATGAATGAGGACCGTGGATCCCCAAGTGGTCGATCGAATGGTGTTTCGGGGTGGGGAAATGAGGGAAAGGTAATAATCAGGCCCGACGCGTTTAATATCTGTTTTAATTATTTCGGGAGGCTTTTTATTGGCATTTGACAAAATTATTAATTAATCCAGGTGATTAACTAATCTCATTGGTTTATAAAGGGTAGGGGTTACAAATGGTTTAAAGACTTTGGGTTTTATTTATTTTTTCGTTTTAAACATATAAAACACATGTTTAAACCTTTTTCTGAATATTTTTTATTATATGGTAATAAACCAATATGATTCACTTACCATAGGGGGTGGGGATAATAATTATATAGATATATTTTTAGCAAAACGGCATTGTAATGTGGGATTTTTATTTAATCACATGGTTAAATGGTTTGGCTAAAAACTTATAGTAAGATGGTTTTTGGGGATATTATTATAAAAGGGAGTTAAATATAATAGGATAAGGTATTTCCACTAAGGATTTAACATATAAAGTTAGATATTAGCGTGAGATGGATTTTTATGGATCATTGCATGTTTTTCCTAAGTAAAATGGGATTTTACTTAGGAAAAGATTTTTATGAATTAATGAGTATGATGATGAATATTTTTTAAATACTAAGGTTTTCTCCAATCATTGGGCCGAGGGTCCGGTCCCTCCAAAAGTCAAGGAAATGCCTTGAGCCCCTTTAATCTTCAAATTCCTTAGCACTTAAGGGAAATTTGTAAATTTTTAGGCAAAAAGTGAGATGGGAAGTTAATGATTTTGACCTTGCTGTGTTCTGAAATTCTGCCAATGTGGTGTTCTGACTTTGCACTTGGTGATGGAAGTAAAAGATTACAAACATTTAGAACCATCATTCATCACATGTAATTTAGTAACAACATCTACCTACCCTGTTTACTTACTCTATCATTTTCTCTTCTTTATTAGGGAGCACTTAGACTGGCAAACCCTTAACAATCTTGTTTTTCTTTTACATGGTAAATCTATCTAAGTCTACGCTTATTACATCCAAGGGCTCAGATTAAACTTTTGAGCACCTTTTATTAACTCTACCTATCTACTTATCTGCCACTATTAAACTGTTTGGTCAGATATTTATTCTCTATTCTACAGCATGAAATTGAAAAATGAATGAGTCAAGTTTAAATAGTTTGACCCTTCATAAATTGTGGCAAAAGTTTTGACAAACTACACACAATTTTGTTTATTACAGCAAATGAAATAGTAGTGGCATTTAGACTTGCACACTTTCCTAGTCTATTTTTGTTTGGGGTTCATTTCTTTCACTTTTTTGACCAATTTATTCTTTTTACCCTTTGATTTTTCTTTTAGGGTATACCCTCTTTACATTTTTAAATTTTTTGATTTTTTGATTTTTTAAGAATATGGAACACCTTTGCACAAGAAAAAGGTTTGAAAATATTGCATAGTTCAATAAGACAATCATGAAAAATGACACCTATTGGTGTAGGAGTCTAACACTGGCTCCACTTGGGGATGGATTTTCCTGGCGAAAAGTCAAGAACAGCAGGTCAGATGCCTCCAAATTCCTTTGACTGAACCATGAAATCCTCTTTTTCTGGTAGCTTTATTGTATATATGATAGTGAAACTTTTGAAGCTTAGGGCCTTCACTTCGGGCTTCAGCTCCAACAGGTCACCATCCAATCAAAACTGATGCATTAGAAAGGATATATTATGTACAAGTTAGAAAAAATCAGAACATCCTAGTAAATAGGATCAAAATAGTGCTTTAGCATTCGACCATTGACTGGTCCTTCCTTAGCTTCTGAACCATCCAAATTCTTCAAAAAATATGTGTTATTTCTGTGTAAAGCATGAATGATGTAAGGTCCTTTCCATAAGAAATCAAATTTCCCATGTTTTCCTTTGTCTTCCCTTCTGGAATCCCATCTCAGGACTTTGTCTCCTAGTTGAAAATCTTCTGCTTTAGTCCTTTTGTCAAACATTTTCTTTAACTTTTCCTGCAAGACTTGGGATCGTTGATACACTTCTTCTCTGGTTTGCTGCAAGTGAATTGTTTGGTTTATTCTTCTTTGAATATCATTTGGTTCTACATGAGCCTCCTAAAGTAATTTCATAACAGGAATTCCTAAGGATGATGGAAATCTAGCCTCAATACCATAAACTAATTCATATGGACTGGTCCCAATTGATTTCTTAGTTGTAAGTCTGTCTTCCCACAATGCATTGGTAAGTTTCTTATGCCAATTCTTTTTATTCTCTTCCAATAATTTTTTAATGATATTAATAAGGCTTTTATTGGAAGATTCTACCAGTCCATTACCCTGAGGATAATAGGATGTTGAATGGCCTAAAGTAATGTGATATTTATTGAAGAAACTAATCATTTTATTAGACTTAAAAGCAACAGCATTGTCAGTTATAATTTTCTCTGGACAGCCAAATCTTGAAAGTATATTGGTTTCTAAAAACCCTATAATTACAGAATCATTGGCCTGTCTATATGGGACAACTTCAATCCATTTAGTAAAGTAATCTGTGGCAGTAAGAATCCATATTTGTTGCCTAGAAGAAGGGGAATGGATTTCTCCAATAAAATCCAGTCCCCATTGTTGAAAGGGTCTCTCGGTGGAAATTGGTTTTAATGGTAAGGGTAAAAATTTTCTCTTGCCCTCAAATATCTGACAGTTATGACAAGAAGTTACAAATTTCTTAACATCTGAAAACAAGGTTGGCTAGTAAAAACCAGCCCTTAAGATTTTATCTGCAGTTGACTTCCAGTAGAGGTGTCCACCACAATCTCCTGCATGAAATTCATTAAGAACCTTGTCAGTTTCATCTTTCAATAAACAATTTAATAGAATTCCATCATGATTCTTCCAAAAAAGAGCACCATCTAAAATACAATACTTTAAAGATGTCATTTTAAGAACCTTTTTTTTGTTCTAGATAACCCTGGAGGAGCTTGCAGGTTTAACAAAACATAAATGATATCAGTGTACCAGGGTGAGTCTAAAAAGGCTTGACTGATTTGTGGAGTCGCCATCTCCTGTTCGTCATCCAGTTCGTTAATATCCAGGGCTTGGAAATTTGTTTCAGTCATGAGTTGAGCCAAACCTTGACCTTTTATGAGTTTTGTTGGTTTAATTTCAATATCATATTCTAATATGGTAGCTATCCACTTACCTCTTTTGCCTTCAAAACCATCTTGAGTTAAGATGTCTTTAACGAGAGCATTAGTTACATAAGCTATCAAATGAGAATACAATATATAAACTCTGAAATCTTTAATTGCTTTCACAAGTGCAAAAGCCTGTTTCTCCATGATATTGTATTTCAAAGATGTGTCTCTAAGTGCTTTACTAAAAAAGGCTATTGGTTTTTCACATCCCTAATCATCCTTTTGTAGTAAAACAACTGCAACTGTATGTTGAGAAGAAAATGAAAAAATTATGAAATCTCTATTAAATTTTTGACTGGTAAGAACTGATGTTCTGGTTAAAGCCATTTTGATTTCTTCAAATGATTGCTTGGCTTCCACGGTCCAGTCAATGCTTGAATCCTTTCTTAACATGTTAGTAAGCAGTCTAAGTAATTCAGCTAAACTAGAAATGAATCTTCTCAAAAAATTGATCTTTCCTATGAAATATTGAAGTTCTTTAATGTTTCTGGGATGAGGTATCTGCAAAATTTCTTCTATTCTTTCAGGATCAATTCTAATGTCATCTTTAGAAATAATGTGACCTAGGATTTTTCCTTCTTCAAGACCAAATAATGATTTTTTTGGATTTAAAGAAATACCATACTTCCTGCATTTTATAAACACTTGTCTTAGATGATCTAAATGTTGCTGATCTGTTTTGGAAAAAACAGTTAAATCATCTAGATAAATAACCAGAAAATCATGAATTTCTTTGGCAAAGGCAATGTCCATTTCTCTTTGGAAGGTAGCCCCTGCATTCTTGAGTCCAAATGGCATCTTGACATATTCAAAAGTACCTCATGGTGTTGTAAATGTTGTTTTGTCTTGATCATTAGGATGAACCAGAATCTGGTTATACCCTGAAAATCCATCCAGAAGAGAAATCCTTGAAGATCCTACTACCCTTTGTAGTATATGGTCCATTTTAGGCAAAGGATAGTTATCTTTTAAAGACACTTTGTTTAAATTTCTCAAATCGACACATAGTCTAATCTCTCCAGTATTTTTCCTTGTTGGTACCAAATTAGAAACCCATTCAGAAAACCTAATAGGAGCTATAATTTCTGCTTCATACATTCTTTTAATTTCTTTCTCAATTGAAGGTAGTAAAACAGAATTGATCCTTCTAATTTTTTGTTTGAAAGGTTTCTGATCTGGTTTCAAAGGTATTGTATGTTGAATGATTGATGTATCGTATGACTTCAGATCTTCATAACTCCAGGCAAAAACATCCTGGAATTCTTTTAAAAGTTCAACATATTTACCCTTTTGATCTTCTGGTAGAGATTTAGATAGTTTAACCATCTTGGGATTTCCTTCAGTTCCCAAATTGACTTCTTCAATATCAGCTTTTACATGTTCCATTTTGGGTTTTAAGGGAATGTCATTTGAGTCAAAAATATCTTCTAAAGGAGTCAATCCTTTAGGTAAATGATTATCTTTCAGATTAATAATTTCGGATTCATCTTCAATAATCTCATCGAATTCCATTTGTTTCAAATCCTACATATCTTTTTTAGTGAATTTGGTTGGGTGAAGCATATGAATTGCAGTCTCTTCTGAAATATCTGTTTCTTGTTTATCAATTTGATCAGATTCATTGATTGTTGTGTCTTCATCTATACTACTGTTAGATAACTCATTTTCTAATGTCAAAAAACTATTTATCCGATTATTATTTACAAACACTTTCCAATTCATGAGATTGTCCGGTATAGCAGGTCTATGTCTAATCTCAGCTGTGAATTGATGATTAGAACCAAAAGGTAATTTAAATGTGCTAGCGAACATTGCAAGACTGTGAGCATGCAAATTTTGTTTTCTAGGAATTTTGGCAATTTGAGCTTGTAGAAAAGTATTGAGAATTTCCACAATTGTTTCTCTGTATTGTTTCAATCTGGGGTCTTTTATTGAACATTCACCGTTGATATGTTGGATAATTAACTCAGAGTCTCCTATGATTGATACTCTAATTTCTCCTAACTTTTTGACATGTTTAAGCCCTAGCAAGAGAGCTTCATACTCTGCCATGTTGTTAGTGCATCTAAAATTCAATCTATAAGCATGACCTTCGGCATGAGAATTTTCAACATCATGCATCCAAATTCCAGCCCTTGCACCTAACTTGTTTACTGAGCCATAAAATTCTAAATGCCATAGAATTTCATGTTCATAATCTTCATCAACTATTTTAACATGTTTCCTAAGAGGGAGCTCTGGTTTTTCAATTTTTTCTGGCATCTCTTGAATGTTTGATGTTTCTTTGTTTTCAGAAATTTCTTCAATTTGAACCGTAGATTTAGTTTCAGTTTCTGTTTCTGGTGCTTCTAGTTCAGTGGGAAGGTCCAATTTAGCATTATAAAGGATGAAAGAGTCCATATCAGAATGTACTGAATAGACAGGGAGGTTTTCAGGCTTCTCAGGGCTACTGACCAAATATTTCATCAAGGTCTCTCTGTATAGTCTTTTAGGCTGACCAAATACTGAAATAGTAGCATATGACATATCTAGTTGAATAGATATTCCGAGTTTGGCACCCCAGGATCTAGACAACAACATACCATATTTGGGAGGAATATCGGCTACTACTATATCCATCAGAACAGATTTCGCAGGGTATTGTACCAAAGTAACACATAGATCTTTAATCAAACCTAAACATCTTACCTGAATCGAATCAAACGAAAAAAGATCTTTATATGGTCGGGTAATGTCTAGGTTTAATCTTTCCATCACAACTTTTGGCATCAACTTATGGGACGCTCCAGAATCAAGCATAGCGTTATGAAGTATTTTGTCATGAAAATTCAAAATCACATAAAATGAAGGAGTTCCTCCACTTTTTGGTTTGCCATTTACCTCAGGGCCAAAAAGGAGTTTGGGTTGATCATCAAGAACATTTACTGAATCATCCATTCCAGTAATGTTAATGTTAAGGGATTTGATGATTTGGCTTCTATAGACATCATTTTTAGCCAATTATGATAAGGGAACATATATCTTTATTTTTCCTATTTCAGCCTCTAGATTGAAAGGTTTCTCTGTTTCAGCTCTAGTGTTTTGAACAGTTGGATTTTCTCTGTTTTTTGAGTCTTCAACGATTTTCTCTTTTTCATGGGTGGGATTATGAGTTGAAGGTGTTTCTGAATTAAATTTTTTTGTTTCTTCTATGTTTCCTACAGGAGGAAAAGTATTAGAAAGTTTATTATTATTAGTTTGATCATCAGACACATCTTCAATTATTGGATTTGCGGGGTTAGGACCTATTCTAGACAGAATTTTTACATGAGGAGTGTTAGTTTTACCTTTGATGTTTTGTTTTACATCTTTCTATTTTCTATTCTCTGGCACATCAATTCGTCTGCTTCTCAAATTGTATTGTTTATGAAATTCATAAATTGTTGTGTCATAGCCTTCTTTAAAATCAAAATTTTCTCCTAAATGAGTTTGAAATGTTTCAAGGATGTGATTTTCTTGATCATCTTGAGATAGGAAAATTTCTGGTTCGTTTTTGTTCTTAGTCACGTTATTTATTTCAACATCCATGGTAGGCTCTTCAGAAGTTGAACCTTCAACAAAATTTTCTTGGAATGGTGGCCTGATGTTTTGGTCAGGGACATTTTTCCCAATATTTTGGTTCTGATTTCTTCTAAAGTTTGGGTTTCTAACAACATTTTGAATATCACCAGAAGACTTTATTTCGATCATCTCTAATCTGTCTCCTAGTCTTTCCATACCTTTAATGATTGCATCCAGCTTTATTTCAAAAGCTGAAGGTTCTTCGTTTATAGGCATCCTTCTTTCGGCCCTAACTCTAGCTCGTTTTTCTATGAAGTTAGCTTCAACACTAACCACTATGCTTTGCATTTATTCTAGGGTTTGGGGGGCTCTTTCCCTAACTGAATATGCTATGTCAGAGTCAAAAAAATCAGGGAATTTAACCAGTACTAAATCCGGAGGGGGTCTAAGGTTTTGAGGAACAACGTTGTAGGCTTCGTTAAATCTGATGATATAATCTTGTACTGTTTCATTAGGCCCTCTCTTCAATTTTCCAAATTCAGATAGGATATGAAGATGGTCTTTCTTCTTCTCCCATCTATTTAAAAATGACTATACAGGGTTGTTAAGTCAGCAATACTATTTGGAACAAGAGCCATAAACCATGTCTTGACTTCCCCAGTAAGGCTCCGGACAAAAATTCTCATTCGAACATCATCAGCGTAAATTTCATAAAATTCAAAGTAATCAGTCATCCTTTTGGTATTTTGTTGAGCGGTATAAGTACATGAACCATCAAAAGGGGTGATTTTACTCTGATAATCTTGAGGCAAAGCAGTAGGGTTGCCTGGAAACCTTAATGGAGCATATCGGTTGGCCATTGGAAGGTTTAATGGATTAACAGGTGACGATGGTCTGGAAGGAGTGGGTGGAGGAGTAGAAGGGGTGGCTTGGGTTTGAGAAGCTTGAAGAAAAGTAGCTGAGCTTGGGGAAGCTTCAGTAATTATAGAAATGTTTGAAGTTTCTTCAAAGGTCTGTTCAGATTGAATGGAATTTTGTAAATGTCTGTCAAGATGATATGAAACAAATCTCAATTGTAAATATTCAAGAAATAATGGATCTGGAACTAGCTTAGACAATTCAGATTCAAAAAAATTCACAAACAAAGATGTTTTAAATCGCTCATCAAAAGGTATTTCATCAAAATATATAATCTTCACAGGACAAGATGCAGATCTAGAAAGAGGTCTGGAACTTCTAGAACTTTCTTGACTTCCTCTTTCAGAGCTTTCTTGACTTCCTTGTCTTCTAAGAATCCTAGGAATCATATTTGGATTATCGAATACTCGAGGTGGGTTTGGATAAGGATTTGACCTGGTATAGCGAATTCTTTCTGAAGCCAGTTTTCCTAGAATTTATATTTTTGGTTTTTGTTTTGAATACAATGAAAGTACAACTTCAACAACTTCTTCAAGAAATTTAAGATTTTGGATTAAAATTTTCTCAAAGATTTATTGAACTAGATATTCTGATTGAATGTTTGAAACTAAGGTTCAGTTTATAAGCTAAATCAGAGATAGACTGAAGCAGCGTTTATTTACTATGCAGTTGCAGAGCAAAAGCATTTCAAAGGCTACCTGGTTGATCTTCAGACTCTGTCTGTAGCTTATAAGCGAACAATATTAACAATAAAAATGACTCAGATCCCCAGTATGGTCGCCACTATGTTATCACTCAAGCCTTCCTTGAAATTGTAAGAAAAGGAAAGAAACCCGAGGTAACCACTAACCAAACTTAAGATACAGAATCTAGCCAATCTGTATCCAGAGGGGGCTCTCTCTTTAAAATTTAGCTTTGTTCCTAGAAAATATTAGGCTAGTTATAAGTTCAGGGGTTTGGTTTGGATTTGAATGGTGGAATCCGCCAATTAAGGGTACGATTGAGTATTTCAGGCCATTGGGCTATGGAGTCGAAAGGATGGCTTTACTGGATTAATATTCTACACACAAGATGGCTTTGCAGGGCAAGATAGCCAAACAGAGAACAATTTTAGAAATTAAAGTGAATGGAATGGATTTTGAAGGGATGAAAGGAAATTAAGAATCTTTCAACATGTTCAAAGAAATAAAGTGAATGATTACAAATAAAGCGCTGTTAAGAATTCTTTACTATAGTTGCAGGGCAAGATAGCCAAAACAAAGAACAATTTTAGATATTAAAGTGAATGGAATGGATTTTTAAATGGATGAAAGGCAATTAAGAATCTTTCAACATGTTTAAACGAGGGAAAATGAATGATTATTAACAAAGAGCAATTAAGAATTCTTTATTAAATAATCAAAATGTTTAAACCAGAGAAACAAGAGCAATTAAGAATTCATTGTTTATAACCGGTTTAGAAGAAAACATTTAGAATAATAACAATTGAAATCAGAGTACACTTAAGCAATTTCTGATTTAATCCTTTTTGTTAATTATTCAGAAATGAAACACAGTGATGTAGTAAACATATATAAAACTTAAAACACATGATAGAAATGACTTATTGAACTTTAGTCTGACACATGAATCCTGCAAAAAGTCTTGAGCTTCAATTCATCATCCAGCAAGCCACGAAGAAATTTCTCCAAAAGCACTTTATTCTAAAAGTCAATGTTACAACAAAGTAGAAGAATCCACCCTCAATAATTCAATTAAGGGCTTATTTATACAAAATATCTCTCAACAAAACGAGATATAATCTAATATGACTCATAGATAAGTTACAATAAAAATAGAGACAAATGGTCTCATGGATAAGACAAGAAGTAACCGATGTTGTGCTGTTCCCTCCTTTTGAGAGTGTGCTGGAGGCAGGTGCTATATTGTGGCTCATCGTTGTCTTCTTCAGTAATTTTGTTCTAACTGCCTTGCTTCACTGATACTCCTTGTTTTTACTGATACACTTTTAATCTGAACTGATACTCTTTAACCTTTGTTTATCCTTTATCCTTTATACTGTGGTAAATAGGCAAAATTTCATATAAGGATAAATTTTACAAAAGTTCCAACATATCTTCCCACCATTTCTCTTCTGCTATTCTTGTCCGTTGAAGCTTCCTTAATGTTTCATCAGGCTCGGTATATCTGAAGAGATTAGGCCGGTTAGGAAACAAATGCCTTACTTCATGTTCGAGATAAAACAAATTCTCTAATCTGTCATGAAGATTTCTTCCTGTAGGTAATGTTGCTTGTGATGAACTGGCTGAGGAATTGGCTAGATTGTGAGCATGTATGTCCAATTTCCTAACATAAGTTTCCAGGTCCATTATTTTATCTTCTGGAATTATAGGACTAGGCAACCCTTTATTCAATAAAACATTAAACCTTTCTCTGAAAGAAATTATTTCTGCTTGCATGTCAAAGCACCTTCGTTCCAAATTTTGCATAAGAGTTCTTTTGGTAGAAACTCTTTTTATTTCTAAGATTGTTGCAGTTCTATCCTAAATAACCACTTCTTCAAGCTGCTGTCTGGTCTGGGTGTTTAAAAACTGTATAAGCTGATTAGCTTCCTCAGGCCTATTTCTTAATTCTGCTCGTGTGTTTTCAACTTCATCCAGAGCTGCTCTGACCAAATCATTCTGCTCGTACATTATCTGAATTGAAGGCCATATGTCTTTTATTGACTGGATAATATTATCCCAAAGAATTTCATTTATTTCTCTCAAAGGTTTCTCCAATGTGAGATCCTTTTCTAATGCTTTAACCAATTTTTCCAATCTCTTGATTTCTCTTGATTTGTCAGCAACACTCATTTTTGAAAGGTCATATCTCTGTTCCAAATTGACAAGCTGTAACTTTGTGTGTTGAATTTCTGTTACTTGCAGTTTCAAATCATTCATTTGCTTTACTAATACTTCTGTGCTCAAATTTGAAGTATCTACCTGTGATGACTCTGCTGGCTGACCTGTTGGCTGTGTACCTGTAATTTCCTCCGTTGTAGATGTTGGAAGAGCAGATTGTTTGTCTTTCAATGCTTTCTCCAGCTCTTTTTCTGTTTCAGTCAGTTGCTCATTCATTTTTAAGAGCAACTCCATCATTTCTTCTTCAGAATTCTTCTTTATTATTTCTTCAGTTTGAGGATGTCTTGAAGCAGGAAATTTCAACTGCTTCCTCAAAGTTGCAATGTCTTCATCTTTTTTCTTAATTAGAGCTTCTATACCTTTGACATCCTTTGGATTGTGACCTAATCCAATTATTACTTCCTCCAATGTTTTTATCCTGTTATCTTTGGCTTGAGAAGAAGCTTTTTCAAGCTGCAATTGTGTATTAGTGTTCTCCAAAGAATCCTGTAACTTATGAGCTATCATTGCCTTATCAGTCAGTGTAGAATAGATCATTTCACCAGTCTGCTTATGCAACTCAATCTGATCTAAAGGATGGATGTCTTTTGCTAGAACTTCAAAGTTTGTCTTAATATAATCAGCAGTTTACTGGGGTTGTTGCACCTTGGGTTTGAAATGGCTCATTATCATTTTGCCCAGTTGGATGTCAAAAGCTGACATCAGTCTTTCTTGATTCTTTGGAGCCATTTTCAAATATTGATTATATACTTGAATTCTCAGTGGATCATTCCTGGCCTTGATATTGATAAATTTCTTTTTGATGTCCCAGGCCTCTTTTACTGGAGGCTTGAAAGAAGATATCTCTGTGCCTTTTTGTTTCTGTAGTTCCTTTCTTTGAAAAGTAGTGGATGCCCCACTACCTGCATCTGTTTGTTGACTGTCTTCTCTTTCTTGGCTGTCAGAGATTTCTTGAAATGATTCAACTTCTGGAAGAGGATTGAATCTCTGCCTTTTAGTATCATGCTGCTCTGTAGATCTATCACCAGGGGTGGATGTTTCAGCTTCTCTCTTTTTCCCTTTTTCCATATTAAGAGGAGTTTGAAGATTGGCAATTTCTGCCTCATTGATCTGAACTGGAGTGATTTGTACCTGACCTTGTTCTTTAGATGTTTCTGGTAGCTCTGTCATTGTGAATTTTTCAATTATTTGTATGTCCGGTTCCTTTTCTTTTCCTTCTGACTCTATTGCCACTGTACTGATCTCCTGCAAATGTTGTTGTGAAGTTCTTGCTGAAGAAGGTCCTGTTGTCTGTACCTGCCCAAGAGAGTCCAGGTCAAGTATCTTTTCAAGATCTTTCATTACATTATCAATATTGACCTGCTCACTATCTTGCTCTACCAAAGTTCCTTCCACCCATTCATCTGTATTTGCATATTGTTCAATTTCTGGCATCCTAAAATGAATGTATGGAGATAATTTGTTTTTCATTCTTCTGTCACAAATAAAGCTATATGGATCATAGGGTGCCCAGTAGAAACTCTTTTGTAGTTTGAGGTAATCTTCTAAAATCCTTTCGGCCTCTTTCCCAGCTTCCCTAGAATTACAAACAAATGGACCTAATTGGCTCTTTATTCTGAGTTGCGCCTTTTTCTTGGCATTACAGAAATGAACTATATATGAATTGTTCATCTGTCTGAAATACTCAAGTGCAAAAAGTCCCATTGGAACATATCTGGGCAACTTAAATGGACACAATTCACATCCATAAATCCTAATTTCAGTATAATTCTGATATAAGTACCAATCTCCCACCTTATAATGTTTTGAGAGTTGTAGGATTTTCTTGATTTCATTACTGATTCTGGGAGGAGAAATTCCAGTTAACAAAGTGGTTGCTGGATGTACAAACAGATCAATAAACTCATTGTATGAGTAAGGAGAATCAGGAGAATGATGGGTGATAGCAGACCAAAAGATAACTGATCTAGGGTTTCCTTTAGCATCAAGTTTCTGAATATGGAAAGGAAAACTTTCTGATTGATAGTATATCATGAGATGATATATGAAGGAAGAATATTTGAATACTCTCTCATTTCCAAATCTCATGAATTGATCATGGATTTTGTCAGCAATAAAAGATGCAAAATCATATCTAACAGTAGGAGGCTGTCCAGGGGTAAAAATAGACAATAACACTAGGGTCAATTGGTCAACAAACTCACTAGTATTAAAACCCATTATTGAAGATATCATGTTTAAAATGAGTTTGCCTTCATCAGTAAAATAGGTGTGGCCATAAGGGGGAGGTCCTTTAGGCTGATGCTGTGGCAGCATGAAAGTATGACAAAGACGGTTTAACTCTTCATGGGACAATTGTGTAGACTTCTCAAGTAATTCAGCCATGTGCAGAGGGGTGAGGGCTTGACCAGGCTGGAAATGTAGCATTTCATTTATGGATTGAGCAGTTATTGGGAAGAGGACATCTTGATTTGGGGATAAGACTGCTCTTTGGTTAGGATCATAGTTGGCATGGAAAAGATGGATGATTTCAGGGAAAATACGGACTTCTGGGAGAAAGTACATGGGCATATTGGACTCCCAGAGTCCAATTATGTCAGAACCATTCAAATAATTGTCTCTGCAGTGACAAAATATTCGAAGGGGATTCTCACTGACACCCGGGTCTTTAATTTGAAAGTCCATATCGGCTAAAGGTAAATATTCCAATTCTTTATGAGGAGTGTTTAGAGGTGCTACGTTTAAAGCCACGGGAACTTCCATTTTTGGTTCTTGTGGATTAAAAAATGGAAATTCGGGTTTTGATGGGAAAAACAGGTACAATTGCAAGTTTTGGGAATATAATTACTTTCTCAGGTTTTTAGAAATGAGCTAACAATCAAGTCTGAACCTGCTTTAGTGAAAGAGTACGAAAATCAGGTTTATTACAAAGTTCAGTGGGATTTTCTAGGGTAAATACCTGTTTTTCTGAGGATGACACTGGTTTCAAACAGGTACTGGATAAGGCGACTGATTTCTTGAATGCTTGACTGCAATTTTCTTCGATGAGACCAAGGTTGGCGGACTTCAGCTTTTGAAATTTGAATTTTTGCGTGGAGGGTGTATTCGTTTGCTGCGTACGAAATGATGAAAAAGACGTGATTTTTTTGTTTTATTGGCAAAGTCAATGGGTGGTGGAATTTTTTATTATTTTATTGGATGACGTCAACATGGTACAGTGGTCATGTCACGAACAGAAAGGTGGTAAGTGGTTTTTATCGCACCACTTATGAGGGAAGGTGGTTTTAGGCCGAAGGGCAATGATGCGATACAACGGCTGACATGTAGCACGACACTATTTGAAAACCTCTTGGCCATCGCGCGTTATCTTTCGTACGCAGATGGCTAGCAAAATAGATGAGGGCCGTAGATCTTTGATGGGTCAATCGGACGGTCGACAAGACAGGGAGATGGCAGAGTTTTAATGGCGTGGACCCGACGTAATTAACTTATCAATTGAACTCATCGGGCGGAGTTTGATTGGCGTGTTGGATTATTAATTAATCGTGGGGATTAATTAATCTCTTTGTATGGTCGGAGATGAAAAATGCACGGGGATGGACTATTTTCAAAGTTTGGTTTTAATTAAACTTTGGACTTATTTTTTGTTTTAAACATATATACATATGTTTAAACGTTTTTCATATATTTTTTATTATACGATAATTGAATTAAATTAATCCAATTACCATAGGGGGCGGGAATAGAACTAAAGATATATTTTTTAGCCAAAAGGGGGTATATTGTGGGTTTTTTATTTGAATAAATAGGAATTAAATACTTTTGGCTAAAAAGTCATAATATAAGGGTTTTGGGGATATTATTATAAAAGGATTTATATATAATAGGACAAGGTCATTTTTATGGGAATTAATACATAAGTTAGAGTTAATATGACCAAAGGACAATGTAAACTCAAAATACTCTAATATAACTAAGAAAGTGAAGATTCAAAAGTAAATGGCATTATTATACTTTCATCACTTAGACTTAGAATAAAAGTGATTTTGAGGGCTTTTCATGAAATATTGAAGGATTTTCCTAAGTAAAAATGAGATTTTACTTAGGAAAAGGTTTTTAAGAGGTGAATGAATGTGATAATGGATGATTTCAAGTACTTAGGTTTTTTCAATTATTGGGCCGAGGGTCCGGTCCCTCCAAAAGTCAAGGAAATGCCTTGAGCCCCTCTAATCTTCAAATACCTTAGCACTTAGGGGAAATTAGTGAAATGTTTAGGGAAAATGAGAGGGGAAGTTAATAATTTGACTTTGCTTTGCTGTGAATTTTTCCAATGTAGTATCTGCCTTTGTACTTGTGATGAAAGTAGAATTGAACACATTTAGAACCATCATTCATCACATGTAATTCTGCAACAACATCTACCTACCCTACTTACTTTACCCTACCATTTTCTCTTCTTTATTAGGGTGCACTTGGACTGGCAAACCCTTATCAATATTCTTTTTCTTTTACATGGAAAACCTATCTAAGTCTACACTTATTACATCCAAGGGCTCAGATTAAACATTTGAGCTCCTTTTATTTACTCTACCTATCTACTTATCTGCCAAGATTAAACTGTTTGGCCAGATATTTATTCTCTATTCTACAACATGAAATTGAAAAATGAATGAGTCAAGTTTAAACAGTTTGACTCTTCATAAATTGTGGCAAAAGTTTGACAGGCTGCACACAATTTTGTTTATTACAAAAATGAAATAGTAGTGGCATTTAGACTTGCACACTTTCCTGGTCTATTTTTGTTTGGGGTTCATTTCTTTCACTTTTTTGACCATTTTATTCTTTTCACCCTTTGATTTTTCTTTTAGGGTATACCCTCTTTACATTTTTTAAATTTTTTGATTTTTTAAGAATATGGAACACCTTTGCAACAAGAAAAAGGTTTGAACATATTGCATAGTTCAACAAGTCAATCATGAAAAATGACACCTATTGGTATAGGAGTCTAACATATGGTAAATGTGGATTGGGGTAGGGTCTTGGGTAGTCCATTTCCATCCCATGGTAGGAAAACTAGAAGAAAAGCATGTTGTGTCCATGACATAGCCAAACATATAAAAGAGACGTATTTCTCTAGATGAAACACTCCTTTTATTCCTATATTATGTGATTTGTTTGGCTAAAGTGTAAGATAGGATATTTTCCTAATTCAGAATTAAGGAATTGACGATTGTGTCAATCAATGGGAGCAAATCTACTGAAAACCTAGTGGTATCAGGTTTTGAAAACAATCTACAGAACATACCGGCAGCATAGCAGTAAGGGGAAGGAATTTGGGCAATTGGGTACGTACCGAGTTTATCTCGCTTCAGATTTCCCCAGTCTTTCTTCCATTCTTTTATGACTTTGATGAGGTCTGGATGTTCTGCTCTAAAGCTTTGTAGAAAATATTTGTCATATTTCTGTTGCGGGGAGGGTAGATGGTACTTTTCTTGTAAATCTTATTCCCCTTAAAGACCCTATGTTTTCTCCTTTCGAATATTTGAATGTTCTATCTTCTATGCTTAAGTGGTCAATTACCCACTTAACCATGTCTATGTAAGGGAGAATTTTTGGCCTTGCAGCTACCTTGTGGACGAATGAACATGTAGCATCCAAGTAAGTCGCATCTAAAGTAGATGTCGTGCCTGTTGTAGCGACTTTGGTTATTACCCTTGTATTTTCGTCTTCGAAAAGCTTATACATGGCCTCCCACGATGAACTGCCGCAATCCTTGTTGCAGGTGGTGTCTGAAAATAAGGGAGACATGTCTGAGTCTTCAGTAGACAACGTTTGAGAAATTTATTTGCCTTTCTTGTTCATTTCAATCTTCCGCACTCTGTTCAGTGGTTTCCTGATTTCAAGTAAACAGAGCGAACATTACAAGTATAGAGAATAGAGAGACAAATCCGTCGTTTATATCAAATATGCACGAATATATATGAATCTATTAAATATGATATTAATCATTTCAAATCAAATCTCTTACACCTTTACATGAAATAAATATCAATCAACTTAAGATGTTAGATCTTGGATTTCGGTTTGATATGACAGAAGTCATTTCACATGCTTGAGTAATTTAATGCCATTTATTTCACATATCGCAACTTATCACTTTTACCGTTTATGATTTTTACCCATAAACTCTGCAAAATGTGATCTGCGCAAATCGCACATCGCAAGTATTATGTGGTAAATGAATTTTCTTTTGGTTAAGTTGTGTGAAATGTGATATGCGCATTCAAGAAGTCAAGTGGCCACGCTTTATGGGACTTTAGAGCTTTATATTTATTGCTTTGTTGGCTTGTTGGGTCCGCGTAATCGCAACTTATGCCAAATTTCTTTATAAGTATGATTGTTTAAATGAGGTGCGATGTGATATCAAATTATAATGGTGATTGGAGTGTTTTCAAGTTTTAAACATAACTTCAGAAAAAGGCTTAGCGCGTTTTGCAGGCCATGTGGCTTAATGGATTTCAATACTTTTTGGTTGTAAGCTATGTGGTCTGCGATGCACACTAACGACTAAAGCAGAAAAAATCAAAGAAAACTTTATTTCCTAATTTTTTTTTTAAAGCTAGAAATAAATGAAATTGAATTTCCTAATTATTTCTAAAGGGTCCCCATTTATTAAAATAAAAGGGGGTTTTTGTATAGCACAACAATACCCACATCAATTTTGTCCTTTTTTAACTCAACCAAATGTACCATATCCAAATCTAAACCTACCTTAGTATCAAAATCAACCATTAGCTCCTAGAAAGGAACTGTATCCTAGATATCACACTCCTCCATCAAGGCATCATACATCACCTCCTCAAAACTAATGTATGGATCACAAATTGAAAAATGTAGTGCAATATGATTACAATATATTCTAGGAGGTATGCTTGTCAACATTAAGGATCTAAGTTCTCTTACATTCTCTTATGCATCCTACAATGGTTGAGTAAGCCATCTCAATTTCTTGTGTGTTGGTTTAGAATGTGAGGGTATATCCATCCCCAATATCACCTTATAAATACTTGGATTTGATTAATCTCTAACCTCTAAATAAATCTATGGAACAATAACCTCCTCACTCCCTTCATTCACAAAAGGAAATACATGTGATATAGAGTGCTAAACATCATGTTATACTTCACATCTTAGCTCATCATAGTATTCTATTGTGTTGGAGTGTAGATCTTGTATGTTTTAGAAGTCTTAATGAATGCAAATCCAAGAATACTTGAGGGTTCTAACTTAGTGCTATTTTACTTAGGAGCATCAATATATATTGGACAAAAAAATACATGGAAATACTATATATCTAATTTCGCATTAGCGAATTCCTCCTTTGGATCATATTTTCCATCAAAATCTTGTGAGTCAGAAACCTATTCAAAATATATGAAATTGTATAACAAGCCTTTGCACAAATACACATGGGTAGATCTATATCATGGAGAAAAGAATTAGTAGTCTCAACAATGTTGAAATTCAACAAGTAGATGCACCACATACTAGTGTTGGATTACAGGTCACACATGAGTGAGGAATTCTAGTGACACATTAGTGAGAATGTGGGCAACCAATTTTTAACTAAATTAGAAAATAAATGGTAATCTTATCTGATAACATCTTGTAATAGTTAACTAAGTGTGATAGACTTATCTAGCTCAATAATTCCGAGTTGAGGGTCAAACGATAGGCATGTAGAGTGATTCCATTATTTATAGGGTCCAGTTATAGTTGTAGCACTAGTGTGGTGTGAGTGCAATCAGTTAACTCAAATTAATTTAGTTAAAATTAGTTTAACTAGTTCTAACTAATTGATGAGATAGTGGAAGATCAAGTGAACTAAAATAGATTTAATTCACAAGTAGTGATATACTAAGTAACTGATGATTCACTATTAATAGTTGCATGCATGTCAATTTTGATGGAGACCCAGTTGAGACAAAGGTTAAAGGAAAGTCAAATATCAATTGTATTTTTAGTAAATTGCCCAGGTGAAGTTATAAAGCCATAGGAAACCCATGATGGATTGCGTAGTCAAGGAAGGTTGTAATTCCCATTTAATAGGAATTATTTTTCATATGGAATGCGTGAGAAAGGCATGTTGAAAGTGGGCGGGAAATTGGCTATGTATTGGTCCATTTTTTCCTAGATCAATGTGAGACAATTGGTAGAGTGTATGAGGTTCTTGTGAGCACACATGCATTGTATTGTTTCATGATTCATTGATTGATTATACAAATAAGATGGAGGGGTTTTGAGTAGTTGATTTCCCCAGGAAAATCTTGTGTTGTGTGATTGATTTACTTCTTTTTCTTACTTGCATGTGATTGAGCGATCATGATTTATATTGTTGAGATTCAACAAGATGATGAGCTTAGTGAAAAGAGTCACCTTCACTAAGTGGGCCCGGAGGCTATTTTTGGCACAACTATATTTTTAGAATGGTGATCATATTTGGAGAAGTTTAGGGATCTTGTTGTGGATGGTTGGTCAAGTTGGAAAAATAGATGAAATTCTATTTTAGAATATTGGCGAAGTCTATTTATAGATCGTTGATCACAAAGAAGTGTCTAGATTATTATTAGCTCTTACTAATAATTTGACAATAAACAACAACTTATTCTCTTGGAGCACTTATTTTTCGGTGCATGATTTGGAAAATCGGTGGGTGGAAGGAATTATCTGGTCTAAGGTTTATCGGTGGTTCATGCATGGAGGACTCTGATAGAAGCGAAGTGGCAAAGTTATGATAGAGTTGGAAGAGTAGCGTTCATGGGTTGTATTTAGTTTAACTTTCGGTTTTAACTCCGTCGGACTCGGTTGAGCTAGTTGTATCTAGTCTAAGCTTGAATGATACACTAGTGAGAGTGGAGTGAATTAATTAGTTAATTAATTCACAAATAATAACTCATTAATCAAGCGAACAATACAACAGTTAACTATAGTGCATGGCAGTTCCAGTGGAGACCTAGTGGAGAGATAGGTGAAAGGGCAAGATGGACTATCTGTTGTGACTATAGTGATGCATTGATTGCACCACACACACATTGGATTTGCCAATGAGGATTGTGTAGTCAAGGCAAGGGTAATTTGAATTCATTCAGAGCTATTCTTCAATAGGGATTGCGTAGTGGAGGCAGGCTAGCAGGTGGCAAGAAATCGTTGCATGGATTTGCAGATTTCTTCTAATTAGTGTGTGACGATTGATTGTATTGAGAGCTTGATGTACTAAGCTTTGTATGAGATTGTTACATGATCTCCATGATACATAATATATGATAGTTGGGGTTTTCAGCTTCAGGCTTTCCCGTTAAACAACTGTGTTATGTGCGATTGTTTTTATTTATGCTTCACATGTGTTTGCAATTAATTTTCCGCAAAAGATTAACAGTGGAATGATTTTGTATTTTGCAAGAAGTTAAATATTGTGAGATTAGGGGAATCTGGATGTATGCATGTTTATTGTATACTAATTTCTACATGGTATCGAAGCAGTGTTAATTCTTGAATATTTTAATTGTGAAGAATTGTTGACTTTGTGCTGGTGGACAATTCGAATTTTCTACAAAAAAAATATTGGTGCAGAAGTTGAGTATACATTGAAATGTCTTTCAATGGGTTGCGATTGGAGTATGCCCTTGATGGGAGCTCACATTACATAGCCTGGAAGGATAGGAGGGAGGTGGTGCTGGAGGATAATGGACTAAAGGATTTCATCGCTAGCGATGTTCCTAAGTCAAGATCTAGTGATGCTGCATTGCTTGACGCATGGAAAAAGAAGATAGCAAAGACAAGAAGAATTCTGTTGGAAGGTGTGAAGGACCATATTGTGTCCGGCCTTACCACGGGGAAATCAATCCATTCTCCATTATTAATATAGAAGGCTTTGCAATATAGAAGGCTTTGATAGATTTGTTCCAAAGTAGCGGCGACGAGAAGTTGGCTCTCGAAAAAACTCGGAGAAAAATAAAAATGGAGAAGGGCGACAGTATTCCAAAATATCTCATGAAGTTTGTCCACTATAGGGATGAACTGGGAAGTGTGGGGATTACTGTTGATGATGAAAACTTGGTGAGCTTGTCTCTCCTTGGGCTTCCGAAGAGTTGGCATAGCTACAAAGAATCTGTCAATGGACATGAGAAACTGCTGGGATGGGAGTTTTTAGCCCCTAATTTATCTTTTTTCCATTTTCCCCTTCCTAAATCATAACCATTTACCGTTGTTTTACCTCTTTTATGCACCCTCATCTTGCACCAATCCAAGCACGGTGACATATTTCATATAAACTTTATTTTTCATATTTTTAATTCAACTTAGCATTAATTAATTATTTCTTACATGATTTCTTACTTTTAATCACTCTTTGTAACTTATCGATATCTCCAATGTTTATTTGGTAGTTAGAGTACTTACCGTGACCGCTGATCCTAGTGCAGGATCAGATCTTGCACCATTGCTAGCACAAAAAATCCTTGTAGCAGATCCGAACCTCCTTGATCACCGCCTCATTTTGAGCAGCTTTAGCCACGATAGCAAGATCGACCCAAAGGCAGTCGAGACCAAATCTGTGAAGGACGAAAGCTGGAGATTGGCTACAGCCAGTTTTGCTAACTGTCTAATTTTGAAGGCTGAAAAGCTAAATTCTACGTTTGGTTATGTAATCGGTTGAATGATCTATTTTGGCCTTTGGCCAAAGATCTATATAATGTAGAATGTAAATAGGATTGAGGGAAAGTTTTTGATAGCAGAAGAGAACAAAGACACAGCCAGAGAGGCAGTAACAGGTTGTATTTTGTTATCACCTGAATCTGGGCTGGACGATGTATTAATGTATGTACTTGCCTCAGTGAATTAATAAAAGGGAGCTCCGCCTCATGTTTCACAAATTGCGTTTATGTATTTGAGCTAATTAATTGATTAAGGTACTCAGCAGTGTTTTTATTTAAAAGGGAAATGTGCTGGTTGGCTAGGGTCCAGCCAACCCAACACGTTTACCCCATTTCCTGTTTTCCTATAATTTGTGTTTACATTGTCAAGTGTGATTTAATTTTAAGCATATGCATTCCTGTCTGAGTGAAAGAGGATCCGCTGTGTGAAGTAGATAAATTTCCTTTTTCTGCAATTTCCTTTCCTGCACTTGATTTCAGATTGGTTTTCCTCCGCCTAGTCCAAGCAGGAGAAATAACCCTGCACCAGTGCACGTTGGTTTGATATCTCCTTTTCTGCAATTCTATTTGATTGGTTTTCCCCGCCTGGTCCACGCAGGAGAAATGAACCTGCACCAGTGCACGTTGGTGTGATGCAGCGAGCCTTCTTAGTCTACTTCCCAAAATCTTCTTTCTTTCATTAAATGCTTATGACAGGATAAATGTATATTGATTGTTTCTTTATTCCTGCACTCTGTTAAGATCAGAAACATTCACTTTTTATGTGTGCAATTTGATTTAACAGTATAATATCACTTGCAATAATTAAGCACTCATTTTAAGAATTAAATGCTAAGTGCAGGAAGCTCTGATATGGTGTAAGAACTAGTTTCTTGCCACGGGATCTGAGTGCTTTGAACCTGGAAAAGTTCAAGCCCTTGCATGAAGTAAAAATCCTTTAGTAAAGACACCATTTATACCTTCTTCATAAATCTTTGTTCCTACACTAGTGCGAGCAGACTGCGATAGTGCAGGACAGATTAGTGCAAGAAGGAAATCTCTAAAGGAGCAGGTTTAAGGGCCCATCTGATGAGACTGCTAAGTGTCTCTACTAAAGAAAAACACACACTCAGTAGTTAAACAATAATTAGCTAGAGTGATTTCCTTTTATCTTTAATTCCCTCTTGCAAATGCATTCTTCCTTGTTCCAGTCTTAGATTATTTTGATGGTTCAAGTTGCCTTTTTCTCTTAATTTGATTCTGAAATATTTCCTTTAAGGAAAGTATGGATTTATATTAGGAAGATTCATACCATCTCTGGCATTGCCTATACTTCGTCTCTAAGTTTATGGATGCCCTGGGTTGACAAATTAAGTGTTGAGGAGTTTGCTTAAGTGTAATTCCTACACCCAACATTTTGGCGTCGTTGCTGGGGAGGCGATTTGATTTGGTAAGAATTTTCCGATTATAACATAGAGGTAATTTTTTCTTTATTTTTGCAGTATTGTTTGGAAAAGCTTCTTTGAAGGAATTTTACCCGTGTTAATTGATTTATGATAGCATTTTTTACTAGAAGTTGTTTGTTATTTTTCTTTCTTTTTGGAAATGAATGCCTAGAAAAGGTAAGGGTTCGAAGCCCACTAAGGGCCAAAAGAATTCTGAAAACAATTCTCATATTGGGTATCCTTCTGTAAGCAGGAAGCCCAATCCAATTCAAACCCATCACGCAGGAACAATCCATATGGATTTTGGTGACAATGGCTCAGGTGTGGATCAGCCTGTTGAGAGCGGTGCAAGTAAAAGGGAAACAATGGTGGACCATGAAGATCATTTGGAAGGGACTGGTGAAAACCGGGTAAGTAAAGAACAATCCACTTTTGTGTTTCCAATTCTGGATCCTGATACTGTGGCGCAAATGAAGAATATTCCACCATCAACTCTCCCTCATTTCCATGGTAAAGTTCATGAAGATCCTGACTCTTTTCTATTCGAGTTTGATATTCTGTGTAGAAGTTATGATTATTCAACTGACGCTCAGAAGTTAAGATTATTTCCTGTTACTCTCAAGGACTCAGCTCTACGCTGGTTTATGGGGTTAGGAGGAAACACTATAACATCTTGGGATCAGATGAAGAAAGTGTTTTTGTCTAAATATCAAGAATATTGCAAAACTCGGGACATGCAGGATGATATTTTTATAATCATACAGAATGATGATGAAACTCTTGAATATTACCTAGAAAGATTTATGTATATTTTACAAAGGTCGAAACTTAAGTTTGATCCCAGTACTATTAGAACCTTGTTCTTAAGAGGACTTACTGATAATGCTAGAAATAATTTGAATCTGTTAGGACAAGGTGATATTTCTCAGCAAAATTTTGATCAAATTTGTGAATTATGCAGGAAATTTTCAAGAAACCAGTATAGATCCGGTAGAGGAACTCGAAATAGAAATAGAAAAACTGAATCTATTGATGCTATGATTATTGGACTAGAAAATAAAATGGAAAACATGAAAATTGATATAATGAATATTGTTACCAAACAGTTAGACTCTTTAAAATTTCAACAAAAACTCATGAAGGAACAAGAGTCATTATGTATTTTCTGTCCTAAATGTAGAGACAAGCATCCTCCTAAAGAGTGTCCTCTTAATTTGAAAGAAACTAATAAGTGTGCTATTTGTGCAGAAGACCATGTCACAGAAAAATGTCCCTCTATACCAGGACTTAAAGTTGTATTTACAGGGGGACAACCTGAAGCTGAATACTTGTATGCTATGGGAGCAAGAAGGAATTGGCCTCAGGTAGGTACAGGTATGGCTCCTGAATTTTCTCCACACTATTTTGGTTATAATTCACATGCATATTCTTATCCTAACACTAATCAGCAGTGGCAGTATGGGAATCAATATCAGCATGGGAAACCTTCTCAACCATGGAAACAAGGTTGGAGAGGGCCAACTCATTCTCCTTACTCCTACCAGCCACCTATGCAGTCATATCCATCTACGCATACACCTTATTCAATGCCTAAAGTTTCGAGTCAGTCTACTCCACCGTTGCCTTTACCTCCACCCTTTCGACCTCCTCAGTTTCCTGCTCAACCTATGCCCAATCCTAACAATAATAAAGTAGTGCAAATTATCTATGTAACAAACCCACCTTTACCATTCGAGTACCAGTCTATTACAGTTGGGATTCATGATATTCAATTAAGATCGGGAAGGACTGTAACATCACAAAATCAAAAGCAACCTATAGTGATTGTTGAAGAGAAAGGAGAAGAGGAAACTCTTAACCATTCTCCGAAAGTTGTCGCTAAGCAGCCCTTACCCTCTGAATCCTTGCCATCTTCTTCCAACCAGCCTCCCTTCCCAGAGAGGCTAGTAATGGAAAGAAGTGGGCCTATTTCTGAGACTAATTTGGAATTTGAGCTTCATAATATTTTCATTAAGATAACTTTGCTTCAAGCCATTAAAGAGATCCCCATTTGTACCAAGATTATTAAGGAACTCTATCTCAAGAAACCTGAGAGGAAGAGATTGGAACCCCAAACATTCAATTTGTTGGTAGGGTAGTAGAGTTGATGAAGAGATGTGTGTCTATGGAAAAATATACTGATCCCGAAAACCCTGTTGTCTCAGTTCAGATTGGTAATGTCCTTGTCTCTAATGTTCTTATAGACCTGGGGGCAGCCATTAATGTCATGACTAAGCAAACCATGGATCAACTTCGGTTATCTCATCTTCGCCCTACTCCCACTATGCTTGAATTAGCAGATAGATCTAAAATTAAGCCAGAAGGAGTATTGGACGATGTGATCATCTCATTAGATTCTTGGGAATATCCTGCTGATTTCATTGTGCTTCAACCAAAGAACCCAGTAGGTGGACATCCCTTGATCTTGGGTCGACCATGGCTTGCTACGACTGATGCATATATTGGATGACATTCCGGTGATATGTATATTTCACATGGAGATTATAGGAAGAAAGTTACCTTATACCTCCCTGCCAAATCCATTCAGGAGAATGAGATGCTATGGTGTTGAATATTTAATTAAACTGAGAGGGGGGGGGGTGAATCAGTTTAATACATACATAAGCTTTTCAAAATTTTCACCAAATTTATTTACAGCTTAATTTGTGAACAGTCTTAAAATGTTGCAACCAATATTAAATTAATGTGACACCACACTTATGTTGAGAGCAGCAAACAATTAAGCAGATTGAAAGAATCACATCAACACATAATAAACACATGCAGAGACAACAGATGTAAGTGGAAACCCATAAAGGGAGAAAACCACAACTTATTATTGTTGTGATGCAAAGGCAAGCTCCAACTCCCTCTCACCACTGTTTTTTGCAGGCACCAACCTACAGGAGGCTCTATCCTCAATTCTGCAAGCTACAACTTGCAATGAAGCACCAACTCCCTTCGATTTTCTGCAGGCACCAACCTATAGCAGGCTCCAACCTCAGTCAACTACAACTGACAGCTATCGAGCTGCAACTTGATAGGGAAGCTACAACTTCCTCATTTTATCAAACTGAATTTTTGCTGATTTACCTCAGATATCAGCTCTGTTCTGTAGCTTCTCTTTCTTCTCTTCTTTTCTTACTCTTCTCTGCCTCACTCTTCTGTACTCTGCCTTCTCTATATTTACTCTCTCTAACCTCTCTTTGCATATCAAGATGATATTATTTATAGATTTCCGCGCATGACTGTTTGTATTTCACAAAGAATTTGGAGTGAACAGTCATGACTCTTTGGCTTCTGTCTTCTCATTCCCCCTTTTTTTTTCATTCAATAAATATAACTGTCAGTGCTTATTTTAATATTACAGTGGGTATTTTATCTCTTCCGGAGACTTGCCAATGCATCACAAACAATAAAAAATTCAATTATAATGTTTATATTCACATATAATGAAAACTCCAGCTCGCTCATTCATCCTCTTTTGGCTCGCTGCGCGTATGTATTTTCTTTGACTATGTCTGTCCTTTCTGTGACTGTGTTTTGTCTCTTTTCAGCTCTGTTTGCTCTTCTTTCCTCTGCTGTGGTGTAATTGTTGCATACGTGTACCTGTGCCTTTTATATCAGTGCATTTTATATAAATATGTAATAGCTGGCGTTAAATCTGGGAAAATTCCAGCTCTTTTCACGTAGCAAGTGTCTTTTTGATGTGGAAGTTCCGCAAGAGGAACATACATACATCCCAATTGTTTTAAATAGAGAATCGCCCTCCACCTTGAGCCAAGGCCCATGGGTCCACAGACCATGCGGCATATTTCAATATAATCACCACAACGTTTTATAACAGTGCCTTATATATATATATATATATATATATATATATATATATATATATATATATATATAGATATATATATATAGATATATATCGTAATTTCAATTCTTGGCGAGCTTATATAAAGTTTTAACATATACACTGCCACTTCCACTATAATCAATAGAATGTCATATATCCAGGCCCACTTGCCATACTTTCCGATGCTATACTTGACTTCTTCTGATTGCGATTGATCGCAATCGCAATTTCCATTTGAATGTACCAACATTCCAATATTCCGAAGCTCTGATTGCAATTACTCTGATGTGATATGATTAATCGCAATCGCAAATTCCATTTGCATGTCTCGATGCTCCGCTTTAACTCCAATTGTGATTGGTCACTGTTGCGATTTCTCCGATTGCGATTGATCACTATTGTGATTTCTCCGATTGCAATTGATCACTGTTGCGATTTCTCTGATTGTGATTGATCGCAATCACGACTTTGAATACTCCGATGCTACTGACCACTCATGCTCTGATTGCGATTAATCGCAATCGCAATTTTCTGTTGTGATGTTTCGATGCTCTTATAATCTCCGAGGCGATTAGACTGATCCGATGCGATTATGCTGGACTTAAAATACATTTGAATCATAATTCATACACCCATCGGGTCCGGTCTTCAATCGCAATCGCAACTTTCTATTGCATGTTCCGATGCCTTGGTTAAATCCGATGCGATTGGGAAGGGTCCCACCATATAAGGTACTTGGGTTCTGATAATAAAGCGCTCCATATCATTTAATATTATGCTTTGAACCTTTGTGTATAAGGCGTCGAATATGTAATGCGTTGTATGTATACTCCTGCATGGGAAACGATTCCCGAAATGAGATTTGTATATATATAATTTGCTGCTTTGATATGATTCCCGGAATTTTTTTTATATATCCTTCCGCCTGGGGTTAAGAGATTCCCGGAATTTTATATGCCTTTGCTGTGCTAACGTCTCTACCTCTGCCTCCACGACTCTGCCTCTACCTTTACTGCTGTGATAATGGTTCTGCCGCTCAACCACTTCACTGCCTCTGTATTCGCTGCCTCTGTCTCCACTGCTCGACCGTTTTACTGCCTCCATATTTGATTGTTACATTTTAGCACTGTTCTTCCGCCTGTCTCCTTTGCCCTGCTTACTTTTTCTTTTGTCTGTCTCTATTCTACTGTCTTTTTCCTATTTCTGCTATAGTGCTGCTCGACCTCTACCTCTGCCTTCTGCTGCTCAACCTCTGCCTCTGATAACGGTTCTGCCTCTATTATATTCGCTGCCTCTACCTTCATTTGCTTCTTTGCTACCTCCATTGTATTCGTTGCTTCCTTTACCTGTCTCTGCTTCAGCGCTGCCTCCTTTGCCTTTGCCTTCAGTTACTCGACCTCTGCCTCTGCCTTCACTGTTCTTTGACTTCTTTTCCATCAATGACAATATTTCCAGCAGTCTCCCCCTTTGGCATTGATGGCAATACACTTCCTCTGTTTTCCAGTTAGAATCCTTTCTTCTTTTGCTTGCTCTTCCTCCCCATTTGACATCAATGGAAAAGGAAGGCGCCTCATTTCTCCGTATAGGCTCTGTCATTGCATTTCCTTTCTTTGATTTGTGTTTAGACCACCATTTTCCGTCTTTGTACCCTGCTGATCCAGACTGTTGTATAGGACTTGTTGAGAGAACACTTTAAGGATTATTGAACTTGAATATACGTTTTGTCTCTGTCTAATATAGTGAGCCAATATATGTTTTATAGCTGTGTTTCATCTGTAGTGCCTGTTGTTTGTAATTTGTGTTAGATTGCAGACAGGGTTGATGCATTTAACAACTGAAAGGTCCTTTTTGCTGTTGTAAACAATGAATCAAACTAGAGCTTACAACTCATTGTAAGAATGGGCAATATCTTTCAATATTAGAAGCCAAATGACTTTCCTTTTTGTATAATGTGATTTCAAAACAAACGCTTCAATGTTTTGGTCAGTTTTACTTATCAACCGTGTAGTTTTATTTAGATGGTAATCACAATTATTCCTTTATTCTTCAGATATTTTGACTGTTCTATCAGAGTGAATTTCCGCAAAATCATATTCAAGATGTTTGATTGAAAACTCCGCAAACAGCCTTCGCACAATTTTGTAACTGATATTAAGAAAAAATGCCTTGGAGATATACATGTACCGACTTCAGGAAGGCATGCAATTATATATATAGAGGAATATATTGCTTCAACGGTCAATATACTACTTTAGGTGTAAGCAAGTTAATGTTATTTTTGCTCTGCTGCTGACCTTTTTCATGCTGAATGTTGATAATACTGAGAATATTATCTTATAGCTCTTTGATCCTGTGGACTTGTTTTATGCTTCCCTTGCTTGCTGATTTCCTTTAGGAATGATATTTTTGTTTCTGTTCTCCCCCTGAGACTGTGATTTCTCTTCAGATTAGAGAGTAGTATTTGCAGATACTACCCCTAATTTATCTCTCAAATATTGAAATGATTCTCTAGCAAGAGGTTTGGTAAATATATCAGCTGTCTTTTATTTTGTTGGCACATACTCCAGCTTTACTATCTTCTGAGCCACTTGTTCTTGGAGAAAATGATACTTGATTGGGATATGCTTAGTTTTTGAGTGAAGCACAGGATTTTTTGATATACTTATAGCTCTTGTATTATCACATTTGATTGAGATAGGTTCATTAATGTTTACCTTCATGTCTTGAAGAGTCTGCTTCATCCAAATGACTTGTGTACAACATGCTGCTGCTGCTATATATTCTGCTTCAGCTGTAGACAGGGAGATAGATGTTTGTTTCTTGCTTAACCATGCCACCAGACTTTCTCCTAGATAGAATGCACCTCCACTTGTACTCTTTCTGTCATCCACACAACTGGCCCAATCTGCATCTGTGTATGCTGTCAAGGTGAAGCTTTTGCCTTTAGGATACCAAAGTCCATATTGTGTTGTTCCTTGTAGATATCTGAATATTCTTTTGACTGCAAGAAGGTGATTTTGTTTAGGCGTTGCTTGATATCTAGCCACTAGTCCTACTGCTAGCATGATGTCTGGTCTTGATGCTGTCAAATACAGCAGGCTTCCTATCATGGATCTGTAGAGTTTTTGATCAACATCTGCAGATCCATCATCAGCACATAGCTTGCATCCCGTGATCATGGGAGTTGTCACAGGTTTGCAGTCCTCCATTTTGAATTTTTTCAGCATTTCTTTTAAGTATTTTTCTTGAGAGATGAATGTACCTGTGTTCTTTTGCTGAATTTGCAGTCCCAGGTAGAAACTGAGCTCTCCAATCATCGACATTTCAAACTATGTATTCATTTCATCAGCAAACCATTTTGCTAGTTCTTCTCTGTTGCTTCCAATCATAATGTCATCAACATATACTACAAGAATCAGGAGTTCATTTTCATGGGCTTTTATATATAGATTGATGTCTACTCCACCTCTCTTAAAACTCTGTTTTTGCAAATATTTATCCAGTCTTGAGTACCAAGCACGAGGAGCATGTTTCAGTCCATATAGGGCCTTCTTCAGTCTGCACACATATTCTTCTTTGTCTGTCTATGAGAAGCCTTTTGGTTGTTCCATGTAGACTTCTTCTTCCAAGTCTCCATTCAGGAATGCAAATTTTACATCCATTTGATATACTTTGAAGTTTTGGTAGCAAGAAAATGCCAGAAACATTTTGATAGCTTCCATTCTGGCTATAGGGGCAAATGTTTCATCGTAATCCAGTCCTTCAATTTGTGAGTATCCCTTACAGACAAGTCTGGCTTTATTCCCGATTACCTGTCCTTCTTCATTCATTTTGTTTTTGAATACCCATTTTGAGCCTATGAATTTTTTCTCAGTGGGTCTAGGCACTAGTTCCCAGGTATTATTTTCTCAATTTGGTCCAATTCTTCATTCATAGCATTCACCCAAGACTTGTCCTTGCTGGCTTCTTCAAATTTCTTTGGCTCTATTTGTGACAACATGGCTATGTCTGCCTCTTCTGTTTGTTCTGTTAGCTACCTTCTTGTCTGGACCCCTGCTTTCTTGTCTCCTATGATCTGATCTTCAGGATGATTCTTCTAAGTGTATCTTGAGGGGGCTTTCCAGCTCAGTTCTACATCTTCTGTTGTCTTGCTTGTTTCATCATCATTCTAATCTTCTTCTTCATGGTTTTCTGATGGACTGATGTAGTCTGTATTTCTTGTATTGTTTGGAAGTTATTCATCAAATCTCACATCAATACATTCAACTATTTTCCGAAGAGTCTTGTTGTAGCACCTGTACCCTTTACTTTTGGATGCATATCCTAGAAATATCCCTTCATCTGCTCTTGCATCAAATTTCCCAAGATTTTCATCATTATTATTTATGTAACACTTGCTTCCAAAGATTCTAAAATGTTTGATTGAAGCTGGTTTCCCATGCCATAGTTCATAGGGAGTCTTGTCACTGCTTGGCCTTAAGTGAGCTTTATTAAGGATATGCACTGCTGTGTGTACCGCTTCTGCCTAGAAGGTTTGAGGAATATTTTTCTCTTGCATCATGGCTCTGGAAATTTGTTGAACAGATATGTTTTGTCTCTCTGCTACTCCATTCTGTTGAGGTGTCCCTACAATAGTAAATTGTTGTTTTATTCCATATTCATTGCATAGATCTGCAAAGTCATAATCTGTGAATTCACCTCCTCTGTCCGATCTGATGCATTTTAGCTTGCATCCTGTCTGATTTTCTGCTAATGCTTTGAATATTTTGAATTTGTCCAGAGCTTCCGATTTATTCTTGAGAAAAGCAACCCATGTCATTCTAGAGAAATCATCTATTATCAGCATGAAGTAGGATTCTCCACTTGGTGTTTTAGTTCTTGCAAGTCCACACAGATCCATGTGCACAAGCTGAAGTGGTCTTCTTGTTGATAACTCCTCTTTGGCCTTAAAGGATGTGCGAGTTTGTTTACCCAATTGATAAGATTTACATATGGTATTAGATGGCTTCTTTATTTCTGGCATGTCTTTGACAACTTTCTTCTTGCTTAGTCTGATGATGTGATCGAAGCTGAGATGTCCCAATATTTTATGCCATAACCATGACTCTTCTAGTTTGCTAAGATGACATGCTTCATCTTCCTCTTTCACAATGTAAACATTACTCTCTGTTCGAACTCCTTTGAGCAGAGTCTTACCTGTGGTGCTTGATCTAACTTCACAATCTTGTGCCCTAAAGAGAACTTCGCAGCCTTTGTCACACATCTGACTAACACTTAGTAAATTCGCTTTCAGCCCATCTACAAATAATACATCTTGAGCCTTTCCTCTGCCATTGTCTATGCTGACTGATCCTTTTCCCTTGATCTTTCCTAATTTATCATTGCCAAAAGTAACATTACCAGATTTCTTTTCATCAAGAGTTATAAACTTGCTTTTGTCTCCAGTCATGTGTTTTGAGTAGCCACTGTCCAGGTACCACTGACTTTTCAGGTCTTGAAAAGTTAGAGCTAAGTCACACTTATTCTCCTTATTTATCCATTGGAGGCATCCATTTGTTTGGTATCTTTTGTAAGTTGATGAATCACATCCTTTCAAAGAACATTTGGAAGGTATATGTCCAACTTGATTGCATATACAACATTTGATCATATTTTTTGCAGAATTGTGATTATGAACAAAATTTCTTTGATTCATAAACCTCCTTGAGGTGTTGAACACAAATCTTTGTCCATACTTTCTACATTCAATAATTTTATGGCCAAATTCCTTACAATAAAAACAATAACCATAGAAATTATTTGCATACCTGATGTAAGGTTGTTTTCTCCATTTGTTTGTTTGAGACAATCTCTTCACTGTTTTCATCTTTTGTAGGTTTGAATTACTCCTCCTTGCATAACAATATGTAGCAATGTGTCCCGGCTTGTGGCAGACATAACAGGTGGCATTCTTCATAGGAGAGAAGAATCTCCCTTGATGGCTTCCAAATTTGACATACTTAGGGGCATATGATTCTTTTTCTGTCATCTTAGTATTTGTTGCATTCTTTGTTACTAGAGATTTCTTCTGATCTCTGTCATCCTTATTACATGTTTCTTCTTTTGTAGGAATTGTCTGGGCTGCTTCATCAGTCTTCTTTGCTTTTACAAAAATTATATTTTTGTTTTCCTTTTCTTTGCCTTTACTCGATTATCCTTCATAGCCTATTCCTGTTTTTATCATTGGGGATCTTTGAGCAATCAGAATTTCACTCAACTTACTAGAGCTTGTTGTTTGAGAAGAGTTTATAACCACTTTCCTTTGAGCATTTTCTATTTTCTTCCTGAGACATACTACTTCTTCTTCCAGTTTCTCTTGTTCTCGGGTTTTATCCTTGATTTGCTGAAGTAAAATGTCTTCTATCTTCCTGGCTTCTTCAAGTTCTACCTTCAGCTGCATGAGGACTTCTGAGTTTTGTTCTTCTCTTACATACTTGAGAAGAATGTCCTTTTGTTTTCTGCATTTCAGTTTGAGTCTGTCAATCTCTTCCAGAGCACTTCTTAGCTCCCCCTCAAGGTCGACTTCCCCTTCTTCTTCTTCATCTTCTAGTAGGAGACCTTCAAGTTCTTCTATGGACATCAATAAGAATTTGGAGGTTCCTTCTTCACTTGAGGGTTCATCTGAATCTTCAGATGTACTGTTGTCTTGTTGAGCATAGAAGTATTTTCTGCTGAACTTCTTTCCTTTCTGCCAGTTCTTTGATTTGTTTTTCTCTGACTCTTCAGTCTGATTCCTTACTTTCTTGTGAGGACACTTAGCAGCATAGTGTCCCACTCTTCCACAGTTAAAGCATTTGAAGGGGATTTTACCTTTGTATTTACCTAAGCCTCTATCCAATTTCTTGACAAACTTTGCCTCTTCTTCATCCGAGCATGAGCATATGTCTCCCTCTTCTTCTTTCTTCTTTTCTGTTTTAAAATCTGCTTCCCTCGTACTTGGCTTTTTCTATGGGAGCCTCATTTCATAGGCTGTTAAATTTCGAAGTAGCTGGTTCATGGTCAAGGTCTCCCAATCAGCTGTTTCTTCTATTGCAGACACCTTTGGATTAAATCTGGATGGAAGAGATCTTAGAATCTTTTGTACAATTATACTTTCTGACATTTTTTCTCCAATAGCTTTCATATTGTTAATAATTTATGCAGCTTTTAGGAAGAAACTGGCAATGTCCTCATCATCATTCATTCTTAAGTTCTCAAACTAAGCTCTATAGACTTGAAGTTTGGCAGTCTTTACTTTCTTTTCTCCCTCATGTATGTTCTCAAGAGTATCCCATATTTCTTTGGTAGAGTCTTTGTACATTACTTTAATAAACTCTGCTTCACACAATCCATTCAGAATGGCATTCATGGCTTTTGCGTTAGCCACAAAATCTTGTTTTGTTTCTTTCTCTGTGTCAGTGGCCTCTGGGGCATATCCTAATTCCACAACAGCCCAAAATTCTATTCCTAGAGACATTATGTATGTCCTCATTCTAATTTTTCAGAAAGCATAATTTTCACCAGTGAAGAAAGGGGCTTTATTGGTTGAGTATCCTTCTTTACTAGCCATCTTGGGAACCTAGGATCTCCTTCAAGTTGTTAGACTTGCACAAAGGAACCCGCTCTGATACCAATTGTTGAATCTTTAATTAAACTGAGAGGGGGGGGGGGTGAATCATTTTAATACATACATAAGCTTTTCAAAATTTTCAACAAATTTATTTACAACTTTATTTGTGAACAATCTTAAAATGTTGTAGCCAATATTAAATTAATGTGACACCACACTTATGTTGAGAGCAACAAAAAATTAAGCAGATTGAAAGAATCACATCAACACATAAGAAACACACACAGAGTCAGCAGATGTAAGTGGAAACCCATAAATGGAGAAAACCACAACTTATTATTGTTGTGATGCAAAGGCAAGATCCAACTCCCTCTCACCACTGTTTTCTGCAGGAACCAACCTACAGGAGGCTCTATCCTCAATTCTGTCTTCCAACTTGCAGAGCTTAACTCCTTCATTTGCAGGGCACCAGCCTCTGAGGCTCCAACCTCGATCGGCTCACAATGGCCGGCTATCTTCACAGCTTGATGAGTCTCGACTTCCTCTAATTATATCGAATTACATTCACACAACACGAAGATCGCATTAACGCCCAGCTTCTCTGTGTGAACCAAGTTTCTTAATCTTCTCTTCCTCACTCTTATGTACTCTGCCTTCTCTATATTTACTCTCTCTAACCTCTCTTTGCATATCAAGATGATATTATTTATAGATTTCCTCACATGACTATTTTTATTTCACAAAGAATTTGGAGTGAACAGTCATGACTCTCTGGCTTCTGTCTTCTCATTCCCCTCTTTTTTTTTCATTCAATAAATATAACAATAGGTGCTTATTTTAATATTACAGTGGGATATTTTCTCTCTTCCGGAGACTTTCCAATGCATCACAAACAATAGAAAATTTGTTGACACCTAATCCCATGGGATGGGTGTGAATATTCAATATTGTATATTATTTAATATTAGGAAATAAAGAAGGCCAAGAGTCATTGGGAGATGAATCCAAATAGCCTCACCTCCATGTATAAATGCATGTTCATTCTTCATTCAATAACACATTCTGATTTGAGGAGTTACCTCCTGGTTTGACATGGTATCAGAGCCAGTCCCACTATTGGCATTTCTTCCTGTGGTGTAACTCCCTCTCCTTTGCTCAGTCAGTTTTTAATAATATTTTTTTCTGCTCCTACTTATTGCTATACTGTTATTCTGCATTTTTTTTCTCTGCATAGTTCTGACATTTGTAGCTCCTGCAGCTCCTGAAGATTCTGCAATCCTGCAGTTCCTGAAACACTACAAATTGCAGCCCCCCTCTGCAGTCCTGCAAAGATTCCATTCCAAAATTTTCGTTTGGCCTTTTGGCCTCCTCCATTCTCCATACCTATCACCTCACCCATTTCCCCTACCTGCGCTCTGTCTCATTTATAACAGCGCTCCTACATTTAGCCATGTATTACAACACACCATTTGTAATATCGTTTGGCCTCTCGGCCTCTCCATAACCACTCATTCGCTCCACAACACAACGCTGGTCCGACCCTCCGCCTCCAATACATATTACTCTATGTTAAACTGCATAATCGACTGTTTGTCCAGCATTTATATAATACTGTCTCCACATACAGTCCGATCCATATTAAAACATCGCTCTATATATACATTCCGCTGCATATTAAGACATTGTCATTCGCCCCCCTCCCATATATCACTTACGCCCTCTGTATTGATTTATGTTTCTCCAATGATACATTTTTAATACGCTATTTGTCATGTAATTCAATGCTCTCCTCACCCGACTACCGCTCCCTCCCTCCTGCCTCACCCACCTCACTGCACATATTATAGTCTCTGCATTTAACACGCTCTCCATAATATGCGTTGTCCATATATGTAACACGCTCTCCATAATACGCTGTCACACAATACAGTTTCAAATACCGCCTCTCCATAACACGCTTTCAAATAATACTGCCCTCTCATCTTTTATTACCGCCCTCCCACCATATATTACCTCCCTCACCATTCACTATTTCCGCCCCACCATTCGTATACAATACCACTCCCAATATATATCGCCCTCTCTACATACAATACCACTGTTGTGTAATACGCTGTTTTAATACCATTGTTTCCCATATGTAATACACTGCCTCTGTTTTATTCCGCCCCTCCTCCATATGTAATACGCTGCCTCTGTAATATGTAATACGCTGTCCACTTTATAATACCATGCCCATACGCCCATACTGCCCATTTCATAATACGCCCATACGCCAATATGCCCATTTCACAATATTGCCCATACGCCCTTCCCATCTTTCAATACCACCCACTTCTTGCATTCATAATACTGCCCCATTCATATTCATAATACCGTCCCTCCCATTTCATAATATCGCCCTCCCATAACATTGATATCACCCTCCCATTTCATAAAACTGCTACTCATACAAATTTTTTTTCTCCAAACAAAACAAAAAATACATATATATTTTTTGGTGCAGAATTTAGTTTTTAGCAAAGATTTTTTTTGTCCTTTTAAATTCAGTGTCTTTTAGCAAAAGAGTTTCTGTCCTTTTAAACTGAGTATATTTTCCAGCAAAGAGTATTTTTGTTTTCTCTCCTTCAAAAGAGATTCTCCATCAAATTTTTTTTCTCTCAGCAAAGATGACAGTCCTTAATATTAAAAGCACATATTGTGCAGAGAAAAACTCATCAAATGCATCGAGAGGAAGAGATGAGAAGATGGAAGAAGAACGCGGAAAGGAAAGACAGTAAACTTCGGCCAACAAGAAATCAAGAAAAAGGTAAAACCAATGACAAAGACAAAGGTAAAGCACCTGAATCCGCTCACTATGTTCTAGCACATTGTAATAATGGAGTAACTGAAAACCTCTTTGATGTTTCATTTACTTCATGGAGAGATGATTGGTTGCTAGATTCAGGAGCAACATGTCACATGACATTTAGAAAAGATTTTTTGAAGAATTCACTGACAAAGTTGATGGAGCAGTATATTTCGCAGATAAATCCAAACTCAAGCCATCAGGGCTTGGCACAGTCAGGCTTAAACTGCCTGGTCTTCCTGATCATATCCTACATGAGGTTCTATACCTCCCCGAGTTGAAGAGAAACTTGCTGTCCCTGGTCGAAATCCGGCAGCAAGGACACTCAATTCACTTGTTTGATGGCAAGGCAGAGGTCAGAAAAGCATCAGATCACTCACTTTTCATGGAGGGAATAGAAGAAGGGAGACTCTTGAAGCTGAAAGGTTCATCTGCTCATGCTCAAAACTTTGCATTCAGTTCACATCATGATGAAGGTACATTCCCATCAAGTCTTTTATGGCATGCTAGATTTGGACACTTAAACTATGACAACCTTCATTTGTTGAAGAAAAATGGTGTTAATGGACTGCCTACAATTCCTAGAAAACCTAAGGAATGTGATGCTTGTATTCTAGGAAAGCATAGCAAACAGCCATTTCATGATTCACACTCCAGAGCACATAGAAAACTTGAGCTTGTTCATTCATATTTATGTGGCCCTATGCCTATTGCTTCTACAAATGGAAACAAATACATGATGAAATTTATTGATGACTACACCAGAATGTGTTGGATTTACTTACTGAAGAATAAGTCTGATGCTTTTCAAACTTTCAAGAATTTTCATGCATGGATTGAAAATGATGCATAAACACATATTGGCTCTCTACGTACTGATAATGGAAAAGAATACACTTCAAACGAATTTGAAAATTATCTTCGTCAACATGGAATAAAACATCAAACAATAGTGCCATATAATCCCCAACAGAACGGTGTAGCTGAAAGAATGAGCAGAACTATCTTAAATATGGTTCGCTCCATGTTATTTTTCAAGAATGTGAAATTGATGTTTTGGGCTGATGCAGTTCTATGTGCTGTTTACATAAAGAATAGGTGTCCTTCAAGTTCAATTAGAAACAAAACTCCTTTTGAAATGTGGCATGGCTACATTCCTTCGGTAAAGCATTTCAGGGTCTTTGGGTCCACCTGTTATGCCTTGATACCCAAGGGTCAAAGGAACAAACTTGGTGCTAGAAGCAGAAAATGTGTCTTCTTGGGGTACTCCAATACCTCCAAAGGATATCGTCTCTATGATGAAGCAAATAAGAAATTTGTAATAGCAAGAGATGTCATATTTCTTGAATCTTCCAAGAGTGACAAGGTTGTTGAGCGGCAACTTGATCGCATGGATAGATTCACACATGCAAAGTCTTTCCAAGAATTTGATAATGAGATTCCACATCTTGAAGGGGGGATTCCGATATTGAATCAAACTGTGGAATCATGTCCTGAAGCACTCTCTCCCCCACATGAAGAAACAACCACGGATGACACATTGAATGATGTGATTGAAAGAATTGGGAGATTGAATCTTGAATCAATCCCAACTCAGTCAAATGACCAGCCTGGGCCATCTCAGAAAGGTCCTCCCAAATGGCTGACAAAGACATTGGAGAATGTTCATCTTGATGAGGTTGGAAAAACAGGAACAAGAAGTTCCACTCAACAAATCGAAGGTGATGTAGATAATTTTGATTCCCCTGTTGATATGGATATTGCTTATAACTGTGAATTGAGTTTGTCTACAGATCATGAACCAAATTCCTTCAAAGAAGCCGCTTCTCATGATGAATGGAAAGAAGCAATGCAGAAGGAGTATGATGCCTTGATAAAGAATGGCACTTGGAAGCTGGTTGATCCACCTTTGGGAACAAAACCAATTGGCTGTAAGTGGGTCTACAAGAACAAGTACAAAGCAGATGGCTCACTTGACAAGCACAAGGCCAGGCTTGTGGAAAAAGGTTTTGCACAAAAAGAAGGAATCGATTATGAAGAAACTTTTGCTCCCACAGCAAAATGGACCACCATCCAGACTCTCTTTTCCCTAGCAGCTCAGAATGGATGGAAATTCCATCAGATGGATGTAAAAACAACCTTCTTGAATGGAGATCTAAAGGAGAAAGTTTATATGTCCCAGCTAGAAGGATTTGTGATAAAGGGTCAAGAACACAAAGTTTGCAAACTTGTAAAATCCTTGTATGGCCTCAAGCAAGCACCACGAGCCTGGTATGAGAAATTGACCGAGCATCTTCTGAAACTTGACTTCAAACATTTTGATCTTGATGATGAAACTTTGTTTTTTAAGAAAGTTGGAAAAACAGTTGTATATCTTGTGGTATATGTAGATGATCTTTTGATAACAGGAAACAATGAGATCTATATTGCATCCATGAAGAAAGAGTTGAAGAAAGGTTTTGAAATGACTGATTTGGGTCATGTTCATTACTATTTGGGTAGTGAAGTAATTCAACATCCTAAATTGATATTTCTTTCTCAAAAGAAGTATATTGGAGATCTCTTGAACAAATTTGGCATGGATGACTGTAATCCCTTAACCACTCCAATGGAACAAAACTTGAAGCTCACATTTATTGAAGGGAAGGAATTTGAGGATGCAACTAAGTATAGACAACTTGTAGGAAGTCTTATCTACCTGACCACCACCAGACCTGACATTTCATTTGATGTTGGAATCCTCTCAAGGTTGATGCAAAAACCTTGTGAAGGACATTGGTCTGGTGCAAAAAGAGTGTTAAGGTACTTGAAGGGGACTCAAGACTTTGGACTCAAATATACACAGGTAGGCGACTTTAGCTTGATCGGATACTCTGATTCAGACTTTGATGGCGACAAAGAAACAGGGTTGTCTACTACAGGTTACTATGAGTCTTGGATGAAATGGTCATGGAATCTTGCTAACGGTGAGTTCGATGGAATTCCATGGCCAAAGCCAGAATATGTGGCAGCAGCTGAAGCAACAAAGGAAATTGTGTGGCTCCAGAAAATCTTGGAAGATTTGCAGATGAAACAAATGTATTCCACTCCACTCATGATCGACAACACTTCTGCAATAAAGTTGGCCAAGAACCAAAAGTTCCATGATCGAATAAAGCACATCAATACAAAGTACCATCTCATTCGACATCATGTTCAGGCCAAAACCATCCATCTACATCATTGTTCCACAAATGAGCAAACTGCTGACATCTTCACCAAAGCACTTGGAAGAGAAAAGTTTGAAAAGTTCAGATCGATGCTTGGACTCGCCAACATCCCTTCGGATTAAAGGGGGGAATGTTGACACCTAATCCTATGGGATGGGGTGTGAATATTCAATATTGTATATTATTTAATATTAGGAAATAAGGAAGGCCAAGAGTCATTGGGAGATGAATCCCAATAGCCTCACCTCCATGTATAAATGCATGTTCATTCTTCATTCAATAACACATTCTGATTTGAGGAGTTACCTCCTGGTTTGACAAAATTCAATTAAAATTTTTACATTCACATATAATGAAAACTCCAACTCGCTCATTCAACCTCTTTTGGCTCGCTGCGCGTATGTCTTTTCTTTGACTGTATCTATCCTTTCTATGACTTTGTTTTGTCTCTTTTCAGCTCTGTTTGCTCTTCTTTCCTCTGCTGTGGTGTAACTATTGCATACGTGTACCTGTGCCTTTTATATCAGTGCATTTTATATAAATATGTAATAGCTGGCGTTAAATCTGGGCAAATTCCAGCTCTTTTCACGCAGCAAGTGTCTTGTTGATGTGGAAGTTCCGCAAGCGGAACATACATACATCCCAATTGCTTTAAATAGAGAATCACCCTCCACCTTGAGCCAAGGCCCGTGGATCCACAGACCACGTGGCATATTTCAATATAATCGCCACAATGTTTTATAACAGCGCCTTATATATATATATATATATATATATATATATATATATATATATATATATATATATATATATATATATATATATATATATTGTAATTTCAATTCTTGGTGAGCTTATATAAAGTTTTAACATATACACTGCCACTTCCACTATAATCAATAGAATGTCATATATCCAGGCCCACTTGCCATGCTTTCTGATGCTATACTTGACTTCTTCTGATTGCGATTGATCGCAATCGCAATTTCCATTTGAATTTACCAACATTCCAATATTCCGAAGGTCTGATTGTGATTACTCTGATGCGATATGATTAATCACAATCGCAAATTCCATTTTCATGTCCCGATGCTCTGCTTTAACTCCGATTGCGATTGGTCACTGTTGCGATTTCTCCGATTGCGATTGATCACTGTTGCGATTTCTCCGATTGCGATTGATCACTGTTGCAATTTCTCCGATTGCGATTGATCGCAATCGCGACTTCGAATACTCCGACGCTATTGACCACTCCTGCTCCGATTGCGATTAATCACAATCACAATTTTCTGTTGTGATGTTCCGATGCTCTTATAATCTTCGAGGTGATTAGACTGATATGATGCGATTATGCCGGACTTCAATTAAATTTGAATCATAATTCATATACCCATCGGGTCTGGTCTTCAATCACAATCGCAACTTTCTGTTGCATGTTCCGATGCCTTGCTTAAATCCGATGCGATTGGGAAGAGTCCCACCATATAAGGTACTTGGGTTCTGATAATAAAGCGCTCCATATCATTTAATATTATGCTTTGAACCTTTGTGTATAAGGCTCTGAATATTTAATGCACTGTATGTATATTCCTGCATGGGTAACGATTCCCGGAATGAGATTTGTATATATATACTTTGTTGCTTTGGGTTATACAATTCCTAGAATTTGTTTGATGTATCCTTCTGCCTGGGGTTAATTGATTCCTAGAATTTTCTGTGCCTCTGCTATGCTAACGTCTCTGCCTCTGCCTCCATGACTCCGCCTCTGCCTTCACTGCTATGATAACGGTTCTACCACTCGACTGCTTCACTGCCTATGTATTCGCTGCCTCTGTCTCCACTGCTCGACCGTTTTACTACCTCCATATTCGACTGTTACATTTTAGCAGTGTTCTTCCACCTGTCTCCTTTGCCCTACTTACTTTTTCTTTTGTCTTTCTCTGTTCTGCTTTATTTTTCCTGTTTCTGATACAGCGCTACTCAACCTCTGCCTCTGCCTTCTGCTGCTCGACCTCTGCCTCTGATAACAGTTATACATCTATTATATTCGTTTCCTCTGCCTTCATTTGCTTCTTTGCTACCTCCATTGTATTCGCTGCTTCCTTTGCCTGTCTCTGCTTCAGCGCTACCTCCTTTGCCTCTGCCTTCTGCTGCTCGACCTATGCCTCTGCCTTCACTGTTCTTTGCCTTCTTTGCCATCAATGACAATATTTCCAACACTTGGAAAATCTTGAAGAGAAGTTGAAGCTGATCTTGAGCATACCTTAGAGAGTTCTCTAAAAGCGTATCAGAGGCATTATCAAAGACTTGGTTGACCTTATGATACATAATTGAAGCCCTCTTGGAGCTATTTGTTGGAGAAATCCTAGAGTATACATCCTTGGCCTTGGAACTAACTTGAATATTCATGGAAATCCTTGGATACCATGATGCGTTGAAGGTCATCATGAGGTGAAATTAGAGATCTAGCTTGGGTAATATGAACGGTAACAGTGACACCTTCTTAGAAGACAAGTTTTTCTTTGATGAAGTGATTTAGAGAAGGCAATGTTGGATAAGAGATTGACAAGGCTTGTTGCAAATGTTATTGGGAGTCATGACGTATAACCAAATATATCTTGACGAATTGAAGCAAGAGGTTGGAGCCTCATAGAGACAAGGTCGGTGCCTTGGAAGATAGGGTTGGAGCCCTAGAGGATTGGAGTCCTCAAGAAACCAGGTAGGACTCTGTGCCAGTGATAGGGTTGGAGCCCTAGAGGTTGGTGCCTCAAATTGACAAGGTTGGAGCCTTGGAAATACCAAGTTGGTGCTTGGCACAATACAGGTTGGAGCCTGGAAGGTTGGAGTCTTCATCTAGGGTTGGAGCCCTATATCATTATTGTACTTTACTTATTGTAAAAAAGAAATTAATAAAAGTATCTATTCCATCATTGTTCATTTTGTGTTCTAAATATAAGTGATCTAACAGGTAAAATTAACAATTGAAAATAAATACTGATTCACCCTCCTCTTAGTAGTTTCAATAGATAGTGGAAAAACATTGAAAGTAAGGTTTCTTGTCGGGTTAGTTTGTGGAATATGGATGTGAAGTACTATTCTTGTGTATATATTGTGCATGTTGTATATTCAATGATTATACCTATGGTGATGTGTACATGTAACATATGTAGTATTTTGTACATATAATTTTTTATGTATATTGCAATATGTAGTGTTAGGTGTAGATGGTGTTATGTACATGTTGGATATGCAGTGTTTTGTACATATCGTACTATGTGCATGTTGGATATGCGGTGTTGTGTGCATATGGCATTGTACGCATGTTAAATATGCGTTGGTGTGTACATATGGTGTTATGAACATGTTCTATATGTAGTTCTATGTACATATGGTGTTGTGTGTGTGATGTACATGTGGTGTTGTATACATATGGTGTCTTGTGCATGATTTTACGTATGGTGTTGTGTGCATGTCGTGTTGTGTACATGTTGTACATATGATGTTGTGTGCAAGTGGTGTCCTGTACATGTCGCACATCTCGTGCTATGTACATGTGGTATTTTGTACACATTGTACAAGTGGTGCAATGTACATTTGGTTTTGTGTGCTCGTTGTGCATTCTTGTCATGTAAATGTGATTTTTGTGCACACGTTGTGCTGGTACTATTGTGTACAGGTGGTATTGTGTACTTGTTGTGCATATGGTACTAGTATACGTGTGGTATTATGTGCATGTTTTACATGCTATGATGTGGCCATCGAGTACTATGTATGTGCATGATGTAGTCGTGGTATTGTAACATGTGCATTTTTTTTCTTATACTCTCTGTAGTACATGTATTTTTTTGTGTTGTACACCGGATGTAGCTATATGTATTATGTTTTATTGTACACCATATGTAGGCGTATGTGTTGTCTATCATTGTGTGCATATGTATTGTGTTGCATTGTACACTGGGTGTGGGTGTATGTGTCATTTGAGAGTGTGGGTGTATGTATTGCATGGTGTTGTATGTCATATGTGAGTATATGTGTTGTGAAGTACTTTATTTGTATGTGTACGTGATTGAAGAGAAGAAATGGAATTTGGTTCATTCTTGCTGTGGAAATCAATCCGATGTGTGTACAAAAAGAACAATGACAGAAGTAAAAAACGACGAAGGATAAGTATCAATATTTTATTTCATTTTTATTATGCATGTGATTTACGATTCTAACTTATGATGATTACATGTGATTTATGATTATTTCATGTGATTCATAATTTTCACCTATGATGGTTGTGCTTTGAGCTAAGCAGACGTGATATGTTTATACATGATGATTTTATCAAACAGCTAGTTTGACTTGTTGTGACAGGAAGTAAATAGGATTACAAGTGTACCTTATTGATGAGCTACCAATGAGGTATGATATGAAGTTATTTGAATTTATTCATAATCTAATGGAAATTATGTGTATGGTCCAGGAAAGCATGCTGTTAACACTAGAAAATCATACAGCATAAAACGACATCAAGTAATGTCGAGCCTAAGGATTTATAGGACGGGGATACATTATGGAAACACAAATATTAAGAATATCTAAGGTTTGGAGCAATTCAAGATTGAACTAGTCATAAATTCCTGAATGCGCATTTTTTCCTTCGAGAAGAGCGCTTCTGCGTGCACTCGATCCCGATAAGCGTGCATTCCTAGAAATGGAAAAAAGTCCCTTTCTGGGACCACAAGCAAGAAAATGACAGTTTCTCCTTATGTGAAAGTTGTCTAAGGACAACACCAACGCCTCATTATGCCTTGTGTGAGCACACAAAAGCATATTTCAGCCCACAATGGAATATTTCCCCTCCCTTGGGTCACTATCCACCATGTACCAAGGGAGGGAAGGATGTTTGAAAGCTAAAATATATAAACCCTCAAAGAGATGAACAATGTGTGATCACAAGGTTATGCTGGCCAAAGTTACCCAAGAAACACCAGCTGTTTGTGTGAACCAAGGAGCAGGAGTTGAAGAAGAAGACTCAATTGTTGGCCACCCAACAATTTTAGTCCATTGCAGTAGAGAGAGAGAGAGTTGAACTACATCAGAAGGAAGAACTCAAAGGAAAAACATCCTTGCATTGGGTCCTAGAGCCTCTGCCTAGGCCCTTCATCAAGTGGGTAAGATTGGTATTCATTCCAAGCATTCAATGAGAAGAAGGCCACCGAGCCGTTTTTTACCTTGTTATTGTTTGGAACTCTCTATTTAGCTTCTTTTTGTGTTTTTAGTTTTACTTTTTAACATAGCATACTGAAGTGTATTACTTCATTTTAAGTCTTATACTTCTGAGCTCCCCCCAGATACTGCCTATTACTTATGGTTTAGAGAAAATACCACATTCTCTAGATGCGTGCGATTTCATACACCCATGCATCGAATCCACCACAACAAGATTGGCGACTCCATTGACGTGTTTCAAGTTTATGTGGTTGTGCCATTGTTTGCAGGAGACCCTTAGTCTATGCTGGAGTGGAGCTGACAGTCCTCTGACCCATATTGCAGTCCCTAGACTCACTGAGGTGACAGAATGAATAAGGAAACTCCTAATATTTTTTTACTTGCAGGAATTTTGCGCGTTGTTTTAACACACAGATGCGCAGGGTGCGCGTTCAGGAGTGACCTGCGTGTAGGAAGGCGCACCTGTCAGAAGGTTTTGCACACAATTTGCTGAGAGATTTATTCTCCCTATCTGCTGCATTTTTTCTACTTGTAAGTGTGTTGGGCAGCCCCTAATGTATCTGCCAACACCTATGTTGATACGCCACAACTTCTGAAAACTGATTTTTGCTGCTTTTTGTAGGGATTTAGTTATTTTCATTTAATCTGGTTTTTTTCAAAAAGTGTTCACATAGTTTAAGTAAGGGGTAGATTAACCATTGGTTTTCGAACAATTTATGTTTTTTTCAAATTACAGTATGCACACTTAGTCTAACTAGTCCAAGTAAGTGGCTCATGACCACACATGCATAAGCTAGTGTAGAAATTGTTTAGTTTAAATTTCAATTTTTGCATTTAGGAAATTGCAGGACTAGGATTGAATCGCAAGTTAGAGCAAGTAATCTATGTTGTCTTAGCGCCATTGGGTGACCCTAGACAAGCACATGAACACTCTACATTTTTTATTCACCATCTCCCTTTAGTCACTCACATAGAATAATTATGAGGTTTTGGAAGCGGTCCATTATCCACAAATGCTTTTTATTTGAGCAAGGAACAACATCACATAGTTTAACTAGGGGAATTTTGTAAAGAATCACCGATATCCATATGTTCAAATTATGAGATTGTTCACCATACGCTCACACACATTCATCCACTAAGAAAAGAAAGCCACCTAAAAATAACTTAAACCAATGAACTAAATTCTCCCCACAGGGGCCACAAGAGAAATTATAGCTTAAGTTAGGATCAAGGGGGTAGGCATCCAATAAGCCTCCTTGATCACGCTTCACATTTGAAACATAGAATTTTTGTTTTTAGGGAGCTTTAAATCCACCTATCAGCCCATGGAAAAGAAAACCTGAGCTCGGTAGAGACCCGATTCAGAGGGGGTTAGGCTTAGGCGCAGTGCATGCGGTATCAGTTGGTTCTACCTGACCCATCTGATACTCGGTACTATTAGCTGACTACCAAGAAGCCTAAGAATGGAATTATCTCGTGGGATGGTGGTTATTAGTGGCCAAAACTAGGGCATCCTTTACCCTATAGGTGATGGTGCAGGCAAGCGCCAAACCCTCTATCCTTACCTTGGTTGATTCTCTTCAACTGACTGGGGGTGTCGCCAGTTCTTTTGGGACGTTGTGCCAGCATTCACAAGAAATCCTCTAAAGGCCCAATTAATTTTGAGTGTAAGGACGTTATTAGGTCTTCTATAATTTTTGAGTATCATGCGCAAACAAAAAAAACCATTTTTTGCTTGATTGATCACATAGATTAAATTAAAGGAAAAATCATTTCTTTTTTTGCTTTGTTTTATGTATGTGGCCATAAATTTGACGTGATCATAAACTCAATCCCCTCAAAAAACTTTTCCAAAACCTAACCTGGATGACCCTCAAAAGGTTCCAACGGAACCTCACCGGTCTAGGCCTCTTTTGGGCCTCCCCCCATTAACGGGAGGGGTTCCAAGTCTTTCACCATTTAGGCGTCAAAGATGGAACATTGCCACAGTGGTTAGTTTTGTACAAATCAAGCACAATAGAAATTAATTAAATTCACACACAACAGATAGCAAACAAATAAAGACATAATTTAACATGGTTCACCCAACCAATCTGGGCTACATCCACCAAATAGAGGTATCAACTTTCTTATTATTCAACAAGAGATTACAACAGATTTCTCACATCTGCACTTCCTCTTCCTCATCCCTCATACCTCTTTTTCCCCTATGGGCTTACAATTTATAGATGTAGAGAAAAAAATGAATAATAAATTCAATTGCATCCTATCACAACAAAATAGGATATAATATCTCCTTTTCAGGATTTGACGCCATCAGTTTTGCAACAAATCCTATTGTTTGCATTATCTATGAGATTTTAGCCAAATTAATATCCAAAATCTCAACAATCTCCACATTGACAACAATTAACATGATACCTTGTTTCTTTATTATATTTATTTTTTCTGCAAGCCAGGAGAAGCCAGATACCATCATAGCTTCTCTAATAAAACTGGTTTCGTGAACATGTCTGCACATTTTTCCTTTGTATGCACTTTTTCAAGAGAGAATCCCCATTCAGTGATAACTTGTCTTACAAAATGGTACTTTATAAGTACATGCTTTGATTTACTATGATAGGCTGGATTTTTACCCAAATGAATTTCACTTTGACTATCACAAAATAAATTTATGTTGTCCTGCAGCCTACCAAACTCACCAAATAAACCTTTCAACCAAACCGCTTCTTTGCAAGCATGTGAAGAAGCTATGTATTCTGCTTCTGTAGTGGATAAAGAAACAATGTTTTGTAGCTTTGACATCCAGCTAATAGCTCCACCTGCAAGAGTAAAGACATATCCTGAAGTTGACGTTCTCTTATCCAAATCACCTGCAAAATCATAATCAACATATATGCAAGCAAATTCACTACTTCTATTATAAGTGATACAATAATCACTTGTGCCTCACAAATATCCAAGCACCCATTTCACTGCTGCCTAGTGTTCTTTCCCTGGATTTTCCATATACCTACTGACAAACCCAACTGCATGTGAAATATCTGGTCGTGTACAAACCATCACATACATCAAAGTTCCTACTGCATTAGCATAAGGTATTCGAGACATATATTCATTTTATTCATTTGTATTAGGACATAAACTTGAAGAAAGCTTAAAATGGGAAGCTAAAGGGACTGAAACTGGATTCACATTGTTCATACCAAACCTTAAGAGTATTTTCTCAATATACTTATGTTGTGATAACCACAGCTTACCATTTCTCCTATCTCTGAAAATCTCCATGCCCAAAATCTGTCTTGCTACTCCTAGATATTTCATATCAAATGTCCTAGCCATCTGAGCCTTTAACCTATTGATCTAAGTTATGATTTTGCTTGCTAAAAGCATATTGTCAACATATAACACTAAGATAATGAATATTCCATTACTTAATTTCATAAAGTAAACACAATGATCATATTCACTTTTTATATAATTTTGGCTCATCATGAAAGAATCAAATTTCTTGTACCACTGTCTCGGCGACTGCTTCAGACCATGCAATTATTTCTTGAGCCTATAGACAAATTTCTTGTTGCGATTTTGAACAAACCCTTCAGGTTGTTCCATATAAATCTCTTCACGTAAATCTCCATGTAAGAATGCAGTCTTAACATCTAGTTGTTGTAATTCTAAATCAAGTAAAGAAACTAATGCTAAGACAATCCGAATTGAAACAATTTCAACAACTGGTGAAAATATATCATGAAATTCAATTCTTTCTTTCTGAGAAAAACCTTTCACAACTAGCCTCGCTTTGTACCTGTATTCTTTATCATCAAAACCATTTTTCAATTTGTAAACCCATTTACATCCTATAGTTTTTCTATCATTGGGAAGTTATACGAGGTCCCATGTGGCATTCTTGTATAATGCCTTAATTTCATCCTTCATAGCTTCTTTCCACTTATCACTGTTAGAACCTTCTACAGCTTCCTAATAGCATTAAGGTTCATCATCATTAGCGGTCAAAGAAACTGAAGTAACATAATCATCATACCTTTTAGGAGGATATCTGATTCTCATGGACCTTCTTAAAGATGTTTCTGGTTCTTCCACAATTTTCTGATTATTATCTGTAGGAACTTCTTCATGATCTTCATCTGAAACTTTCTCATCTTTACTATCTTCAGTATTTGAACTGGTTTCAAACTGAATATGTTGAAACTTAGGTACATTTTCCTGTTTCAATTTAATATCTACGTTTGGATTATCAAGTGAAGATTCATTGAATTTAACATCTATGTTAATGATGATCTTGTGAGTAGTAGGATCCCACAACCCGTATCCCTTAATCCCATCACCATATCCAACAAATATATATCTTTTTGATTTAGGATCTAATTTAGAACAATAATGTTTCGGAATTAGAGCATATGCATCACAACCAAAAACTTTTAGTTTAGAATAATCACAAGGATGACCCTTCCATACCTCTTGAGAAATTTTGCATCCTATTGCAGTTGATGGTGATCAATTTATCAAATAGCAAGCTGTAACTACTGCTTCTGTCCATAATTCCTTTTGCAAATTGGCGTTACTTAGCACACTTCTTGCTCTTTCTAAAATAGTGTTGTTCATGTATTCAGTAACTCCATTTTGCTGAGGAGTATATTAAATTAGTTCTATGTCTTTCAATCCCAACTTCCTTGCAATAATTATCAAATTCCTTTGAAGTAAACTCACCACCATTGTCAGTTCTTAAACATTTAATGGTTCTTCTAGTGATATTTTCTACTAATGCTCTAAACTGCTTGAAAACTCTTAATACATCAGACTTTCTTTTTAACATGTAGACCCACACTTTCCTAGAGAAATAATCTATAAAAGATACAAAATATGATGATCCTCCATATGAGGTTGTAGGAGATGGACCCCAAACATCAAAATGGATATAATCAAGGATTCCTTTGCTAGTATGTTTTCCAGTCTTAAATTTCTGCTTGCTTTGTTTCCCATAAATACAATGTTTGCAGAAATCTAACTTAAAAGACTTTAAAATAGGAAGTAACATATGATTAGATAAAAATTTTAATCTTCTTTCGCTAATATGGCCCAACTGTTAATGCCATAGTCGAATAGAATCACTATCATTTTCAAATACAGTTGAAACATGATCTGACTCTGTTCTTCCTTCTAACTGAAAAATATTTCCAATATTCTTTGCTTTCATTACTAATAAGATTCCTTTGTAAATTTTCATTACTCCACCCTGAATAAAAGTTTTATATCCATTTGTGTCTAACACTCCTAGAGAAATAATATTTTTTCTGAGTTTAGGCACATGTCTTACATCAGTTAAAAATTTAATTGTCCCATCAAACATTTTAATATGGATGCTTCCAATTCCCATAACATTACATGAGACATGATTTCCCATGTAAACTACTCCATCATTGATTGAATTATAAGATTTAAACCACTGTTTATGGATTCACATGTGATTAGACGCACCAGAATCTAATAGCCAATGTTCATCATGATTTGAAAAATTAACTGATAAAACTTCATCCCTTATACTTGAACAGGATGTCGAACTTGAACCTGTATCTTTCATGTTTGCTTCTTTATTTTCTGTTGAAGAGTCTCCTTTGGATGTTTGTTGTCTCTTCCAACAGTCCTTCCTCAAATGTCCCGATTTGCTGCAAAACCAAAATTTTAGCTTACTCTTCTTCCCTTTCGATTTTGATCGAGAGTTTTTTTTTTGACTGAAGCATTTTTCTTTAGATAGACCTCTAACCGTCATTTCTTCTGATGTAGAGGTTTCTAAATTTTACCTTCTTCTAGTTTCTTTAGATAGCATAGCTCCAACAACATCATCAAATTCAAGGGTTTCTGATGAACTAAGACTTATAGAAGTAACAAAATGATCCCATGACTCAAGAAGACAACATAATAAAGTTACAACTTTATCTTTTGAATCAAATTTTACTTCTATGCTTTCTAACTGCACCAAGAGAGTATTAAAAGTATTAAAATGATCGATTATTGTTATACCTTCCTTCATGTGCAAGCTGTACAACTGTCTTTTCAGAAGAATCCTGTTGGTTAAGGATTTAGTCATGTACAATTTTTCTAGCTTTTTCCATAGTCCAGTGGCTATTTTCTCTGACACGATGTTAAATAAAACATCATCCACCAAACACAATCGTATGTCGCTTAGTGCTCTATCATCGATGTCACTCCATTCGTCATATGTAATGGAAAAAGGTTGTTTGAATTTTCCCAAAAGTGCCTTCGCCACATCTTCTTGTACGAGTAAATCGTGCATCTTAACTTTCCAGATTTAAAAGTTATTCCTCCCATTAAACTTCTCAATATCAAATCAAGAACTTTGAGTTTTTGACATATTTAACAACAAAAAACAACACCACACGCAGTTAATCAAAAAATGCAGAATGACCCAGATGTTTCAATAATTTACCTGTGACACGATCCCTCCAGGATTCGCTTATACCACATGACCAAATACCTTTGAACTATGACGTGTATGCAAGGCTGAGATATCTTTAGAGTTGACTTCTACTCAGAACCAATTTCAAGGTTATAATATTACCAACAACAGCCATCACACACGGAGTGGGCCTCTAGCTCACGTGCTATGAACAACCTCCAGCTCATGGTGCTGTTCAATTTCTTGTGAAGAATCCACAAACAAACGAGTTCTCATGGCTTACGGCACTGTTCAACCTTTTTTGAAAGGACCGCAGCATAGGTTAGGGTCGATACGGGGAGCTATATAAATCAAGCAACATCCATTCTTTGAGGGTGTGAACTGGGAAATAATTCGTAGTACTACTCCACCAAAAAATGACCTGCTGCTTTAGAGGCTAATTTGTTACCTACTCATCCCACTGAAAACAGATCAACAACAAACACCGATAAAACAAATATTGCAAACGCAGATCAACAGATCTGGTCTCTACCACCACTACGATGTGCTCCATCTCGGCAACAAAAGTTTCCACACCACTCCATCGATACCAATCTGTTGGATCTTCAAAAAAATATCACCACTCATTCTATAAATATGCTCAGATCTTCTCATGTCTTGAAAACTCCATCCGCTAATAATCTGGATTTTTTATATGCTGCATTTGGGAAACAATAGAGCCCATCCACAGCTACCTCTCAACCATAGCTACACTTATCTCTTGGCTCTCTAGATGCATGGCCCAGCTACACAAATCACACAGAGTGCTCTGATACCAATTGTACGAATTAAGCACAGCAGAAATTAATTAAATTCACACACAGCAGACAACAAACAAATAGAGACAGAATTCAACGTGGTTCACCCAACCAATCTGGGCTACATCCACCAAACAGAGGTATCGGCTTTCTTATAATTCAACAGGAGATTACAACAGATTTATCACATCTACACTTCCCCTTCCTCATCCCTCATATCTCTTTTTCCCCTATGGGCTTACAATTTATAGATATAGATAAGAAGCTGAATAATAAATTCAATTGCATCCTATCACAACAAATAGGATATAATATATCCTTTTCAGGATTTGATGACATCACTTTTGCAGCAAATCCTATTGTTGGCATTATCTATGAGATTTTAGCCAAATTAATATCCAAAATCTCAACAAGTTCCTCCTTTCTAGGAGCAACCTTTATTGGGAACCCTATTCGGTCTCCCAACACCACACCGCACATCACTCCCCCCTCATCCCCTAGGGGGCAGAAGAGTGCATCCCATACAGGAAGCTAGCCGAATTCACAACTGGGCACATCACAGACTAACCCTCGTTCTAACTAGAACATCGTGTCTTCACACGTTGCCTTGGTGTCAACCTCTCAGTCACCCTTCTTAGCGGCATTAAATCTACCAGATTTGACCAAGCTCACCAATGACCCCATCACACACGACCCCAATTGGACTCTCATGCCCATGAAGCTCCCTTCAGACATAAAAATTTTTTAGGGCTAGCAAGTGGAAGAACCAGGGAATCATATAATGACCTTTCACCTGTGGTGCTCGTCGAATAACATCATTGACCATACTATTCGATTGAGGCTATTCCAACGCACTTTCACTGGAGTGGCTGCGAAATGGTACGTCAAGCAACCCCCTGCTTCACATAGAACCTTTAGCAACCTCGCTACTACGTTCCTCACTTACTTTCAGTTACCCATTCACCATGATTCGGAAATGGAATTACTAACTCATTTCAGACAATCTCCCTCTACCCACATTTCTGAACATCTCCATGAGTGGAGACAGTGTCGTAGCTTATGAAAAGCTCAACACGATGACCGAGTAACCCCACATCCAAGGAGGATGCAATTAGTAAAGCCCAGCAACTTGAACTGATTTATATGCAATCAGGGTACATAAACAATATCATGCCTCACGCCCCGTGCGTACAATCTTATCAAGAATTTTCGGGTGCGTCAAACTCTGCAGATGGACTTATTGGGTCAATGACCCAAGAGTACCTAGGTAGTAGCAGTCAGAATCCTGGCTACACACATGGGTCTACCCAGAACATCTATCAACCCGAATTTCAAAGTCATCATATGCAACAGCAAAATTTGACTAATGGGGCACCAGCGTATCACTATGGAGGACCTTACCCTCCGGTTGGGGGGACCCAATATGTAGGAAGAAAAACTGATGGAAGAACCCCCCCCCAATGGCCAGGTGCAGATGCGAGACAACATTATGCTCAATCCCAAGCACATAACCCACCAACGCAAAAAAATGCACAGGTGAAATTTGTGCAGTCGTCCCAAGATCAACCACACCAGTATGATCAAGAGAATTACCCTACCAATGTGGTAAAAATAAAGGTAAAAAGCAAGCCCAAAGGGAACCCTAGACATGGGGGCAGCAGTCAACAACACCCACCGCGACCCCAACTTGGAGATAACTTCAACGGAAACCAAAACCAGGAGACAAGAAATGCTCAAAATCAAGGCAAAAGGCCACCTCTATGAACAAAACATTCTTGTTCAATATGTGTTGAGTGCAGGCACTATACTTACCACTGTCCCGAACTCCCTGAGATTAAAAAGCTTCAGAGTAATTGGGGACAAGGAGGATCTTCCCAGACAATTGTAGTCATGCAAGAACCCTTCCCCCTTCAAGGAACGGTTAGCACTCAACAGCAAAAACCCAATGATTCCGAGAAAAACAACCATGAAATTTACATGGCTAGCAAAGATTTTTTTTTTCAAACCCAAAATCACAGCTACGACACCCCACCGGACATCGGTTCGTCAAGGGCTAGTACGTCCATGTCGACTACCCCTTTGACCATTCCAAAGATTCCTTTGGAACCATTGCCAAAACTAGTTAAAGGGCCTAATAGGCGAGTAGGTAACTACTCCAAAGCAACCCACAATTATAGCATCATAGGTGATTTAGCCGAGTCACTTGCTGCTATGTTTTCTTTGGAGGTATTGCAGTCGTGCCCAAAGCAGTAGAAAACCCTACTTTCCGCCTTAGTACATACCTCGCTTTCGACTAGCCCTTTCCAGTCTCTGCTCAGCCATAGTTCGTCTTTCCCAAGAATATGATATGGATTTCGAATCCATCACCAGCTCCATGACCCAAGCAGAGGAGATGAGTGGGTCAATCATGTTCTTGTCAGCTGAAGAATGGCCTAGCAAGCAACCCATAGTTACCATCACAGACACGTCATGAAAGCCACCCACATGCACATTGTGCAAGCAGACGAACCATATAGTAGTCCACTACCCCAACCTAGCAGCATATCAATGATGGTAACCAGGCCCGGCCTCAGACCACACACGATGGGGGACCCATATCACGGACATTTTTCCTGATATGTCAGGGTAATCATTATGACAGACATTGTACTAATGTCTCCCGACTACATCCCACTATCGACATGATTAATTCCGTAGAAAAGAGGATGAGAAATCTGCAATAATGGCATAAAAGATATGTCATCGACCAGCGACACCCCCACCACCACAATGGTGCTATAAGCCTGCTTCGACCCCGCCACTAGGGTGGTTCGTCATGCCTGCTAAGATCATAAACCAATCACCTAAACCTAAGGCCTAGCCGAGGATAACATGTGGCCTATGTGATCTAAACGATCACCGAATCAATCAATGCAGAGAACTCAAACCCCTTGCAAATAGTCTTTGCATAATCTCATCTCTTCCTCAAAATATTATCTCTAATCAAGAGAAGATTACACGGACTTACTGCCGAATTTTCTCACACTTTCATCATACATTTAAGTGCATGCATCTTCCCAAGCTGAGAGCAGCTACAGCAGCATTAAGTCAGCCACCCACCAAAAAGGGAGGCAGATTCCAACCCACGACGCAAAAATGGAAATAGAAGACGCCTTGGTCCACAAAAGACCCTTTCCAAGCATCCACATCTGGAACATCGAGTAGTGTAGATTCTCACACTATCTACTCTGTCAGCACTGTGATACCCTGCACCATTTACACGAGTCATAATCACACACTAGAGGGATGTACGTTGCTACAAATCTTCAGACATATCTATGATAAAATCAACTTCCATCTACCGGGAATTGATTATCCTAGCGGGAAGGCCAACTATCGGCTCACTCAGGACTCCATTGCGGAGATCCTTCCCTCGCCGCATGCCAGCGACACAACTCATCACATACGACTTGTGTCATCGCATTCCCAAGACAGGATTTCTACAACCCCTACATCACAGGAATTCAACTTTATTCATGTTGCAAAAAACCAGGGCACCTTGCGCCCTTGTATTGATTTCCACGAGTTCCCAAACTTGCATGTAGCCATCGCACTCCTGGATGACACCCAGCCTCTAGAACAACGCCTAATACAACTAGAGCTAGTTGAAAAAAATAGGTTCCAATCGCTGCAACACAATGAGGCCCATAAGAAAATGGTAAAAGCATCATTCGACCGCCACATCACCCGTCACTCATTTATTGAAGGAGAGCTATTCCTTTGCTATGATGTCACAAAAGAAGCCTTAGGGCTAGGAAAATTTGAATTTACCCTCTGGAAAGGGCCCTATATCATCAAACATTGCTTCCGACAGGGGGCATACATCTTGACGGAACTAGACGGGACCTACCTCACTAACCCCGTCAACGCCCTTTACCTCAAGAAGTTCTACCCATAAGGGCCCCAGAAGCCCTTATCCCCTAGAGTTAGAGTACACAAAAATCCAAAAAAAGAAAAACATTTTTTACCCAAAAAACCTAAACGCACTCAAAATATCACCATGGATCACCAATTTGAGCCCTATTTCGGATTTGCCAATGGAGCATCGTGATGGTCTCAAAACTTAGCTGCAGTCGCCTAGGTCATCTATCACCCTGAACAATCACAACTGTGTTCAAATGGCGTGTGCATTGGTTCAACAACCAAAAATCAGGTAGAATATGATTCTGTTATCGGACTTATGTGCGAGGCCCTCCACTAGGGCATCTGCCATATGCATGTATACCTTGATTCCCAATTAGTAGTCTCACAGTTAAACCAAAAATTTGAAATCAGGGATGCAAACCTATTTAGAAAATATTTGTGTGCCAGAAGATTAAGCAGATAATTTGATTATATTACATTCTCACATGTATCAAGGAATCAAAACCAAACAACTGATCGCATAGCTAACAATATCCTAGACTGGAATGCATCACGAGGAAACCACCATACGTAAAAACCAAAAACATATATATCCATTAGCATAACACAAATGCATAAACTAAAATAGAAATCACACCATGTAGAGCCGCAAAAAGTATCTCTCATATATACATAAAAAAATATGTGTATCAGAGTACAAAAAATAGTATTGCTAGCCCATTGGCCAGACCAAAAATACAGAGGTCATCAAAAATAAGGGAAGCATCCTCATAATGGGTGCTTTCCCTGTGTACAAATCTACTCTAGGGGGGTGGCCCCTCAAGAGGAGCACCTGAGCCCACCGTTGCTCTTGGTACCACCACTGGAGCTGCTGTCACCACTGTGATAGCTGCCCATCGTAGAGTAGGCCGGTAGTCCCTCTCACAGGCCATCACTGTCTCTAGCCATATCTCCTCGAAGTCATTCATACAACCTCGGGCAAGCATCCTGTGGGTCAAACGGTCCACTCAAACCCGGAAGTCTTCTAGAGCCTCTACCTGAGTTGTAAGTGCTATGATACATGCCTCGGCCGCATTTGCACGAGATCTCTCTACTGCTATTTCAATGGCACCTGTGCTGCTTCCCTCACCTGAAGGGCTAGCACCAGCCCTACCCAGTCCACCGGCACCCTCGCCCAGTCCACCGACGACACCACCTCCCCGACTAGCAGGCAGTCGTGGTGGAGGGTTTTGACCCACCAGCCAGGCCACTAGGCATCCCACCTCGCCAACATCTGCACCAGTAACCAAAAGAATGTCAGTGTCAATAAAAAAAACACTCAAGAACACAAAAAACTCAAATAAATGTAGAAATATAACACATACCTGCAGGACCCCAAAAATAACCATAAGGGAGACCAATATTTGGATCACCCTAAAAATCCATCCCAGCATAAGGGTATGGAAAAGCAATCTGTGGATTTGCCTCAAACCAAGCCTCCGTCGTGTCATTCCAATAATGACCCACTCTGCCTCCACCACCGCATGGCATCATCAAAGCCCACCTCCTCATATGTGGCTCCCTCGGCCCCTCGATAGGCACAGACACTACGGGCCTTAGCAGCACGACCCTCTCATACATGATGCTACACAAAATGATGGCATACACAAATTATTTGGATCCACACTGGACCCTATTCAGTTGTGACACCATACCATCAAAACAGAAATGGAAAAAATCAAGGAAATGCCCATTCCTCAAGTGGCGTAAAACTCCCACCTGTGGGCCCGATGCCTGATGTGGCGCAAACGACCCCGCCAGTCACACAATAATAGCTAGAGCACACTACTCGGCCACATCTGTCATTGAGGCGATATTGATGCACCCCTCAGTCAGAGGCGCACCACCTCACTGACGCCATTGGAACCTATCCATGTTCACCCGCCCAACAGAAAGCAGATACCTCAGCACCTCTCCCAGAGGAAATAATCTGGTCACAAAGTAAATATCCGTCTTCGGATGAATAATCAAGTTCCCCCCCCTCGAGACAAACATGTTGCGCCTCCAGCGCCAATGCCATATGATATAATGTAGCAATCAGTCCTCTGACCGAAGGCACTCATTCTCAGCAAATTTTAGGAGGCCCCATGCAGCCAACTAACGACGCTCCCCAGCATCAGCAGCCAGAGCAGTCCGGATCTCAGGCCAATATCTCTCTCTCCACACTAACCTTCCAAGCAATAGCACCCATCAGTACAAAAAAGAAAAATCATTAAGGACAAAAAAAAAAAAAAAAACCAAGTTTTTTCAAAAAACACTACCCTGGCGTGCCTGTCTCTCAGACAGGCGCTCCCTTGTGCACCTGTTTCATTTACAGGTGCACCCTTGCGTGCAAAGAGGCAGGGAAAACATGCCTTCGCACAGCTATACCTGAGAAATACGCACAAGGGGGGCGCTTATTTCCCTAGATCTCCTATGAAATCCAAGGAAAAAATCCCCTTTGAGACCGTAGAAACCTAATTTGTACAGCCCCCGACATCACCAAACTGGAAAAATCAAAATGCAGGACGTCATGAGAGTTACGTTAGCATAGTATCGCTAATCCTCGGTACACAGGCTGACCGCAATGACAAGAAAGGCTCTGCTACCACCTCTGATCTCCCAAACTCAGCAAGTACAAATGAATAGGATTAGAGCCATAATCTCTTATTTATCCCCCTTTTCTATAACTTCAGAGGTCCATAACAGGAGATCAGAAGGGCCATTCTGCAAATGGTAAGTTGCACCATAATCAGTATACCATGAAAAACGAAAGCGGTGCCCCACATTCGCTTTCCAAAGAAATATTTTTTCAAGTGCTAGTAGGTATGTACCCTCCCATCTTCCTTTCCAAAATTCATGTTTTTTAAATAATATTGAATGAAAAGAAGATTCTTTCACTTGAGGTAGTTTTTTTTGTAGGAAGAACCCGCAAACCATTCACAACAATCACCACCAAAAGTTCTGGAGCAGGTATCATTCTACCCTCAGCATGATAGAGTCCTAGAAACTTTTCATATCCTGACATCATTTCTCCATCAGAAATAAACCCTAGGTCCTCACACCCAACCACGTTTATCATCACCTCACCCTGCATATGATAAACGTCCTCGATGGTTGGTAGAGCCTCCCCTCCATGGTGATCGTCATCTCAAGTAGACGATACATCACTCCACAAGTGACACGATGGTCATACCACTTTAGTCCGGGAAGCACCTCATGCCCATCCATATATAATGCATAAGGTCAAGTTCACCATCCCAACTCAAACCCCTTCCCAGACGACTGGGTTGTACAAGAAGAATGAAGGGGCTCCTCCGTGCACCGCATTTGGTCCACCATACCTCCATCAGTATTAATCCTTCTGCAACATCTTCCACTTCATCAACCCTACACATGAGACCAGCCAATGGGACCCCTACCCCTAGCAAAACACCGTCCTCACACCATCAAGTGAGCGACCCTATTTCATGTTTTGGGGTATCTGTCTCTATGTTTTGTACAAACCAAACCACATTATTTTATTCTTTTTGTACAAAAAGCACAAACAACGCCCTTCGCCTCTTCGCCTTCATATTGCACTTTTTCCTCCCATGGAAGCAGTCCCCTATCTCCCTTGGTCGAAGTATTTCATATCCTCCATGCGCACACCATTACGATAATCATAGGTGGTTCATACCCGCCCTAGAAGTCCTACCGACTCCAGGGATTTTTTCCCTTCAGAAAATACCTGTGACTGCTACCAAGCTACTCAAATATGCTTCAACCTCGGGCCACTGAATCCCCATCATCTATTTTCAGCCACCGCTCACCAACATGCCTATGTTAAACCCATTATGGTTCGGTTAAAGCTTCTTTTTTGTCGACATCAAAACCTCTTTTCCAAAAAGGAAGCGGTACCTTGGATGACCCCTCCCCATGTAAAGGAGTATCCTTAGGTGGCACTATGGGAGACGTCATTGTCCATAGATGTCATCGATCCTCTTAACATTCGACTACAACAAAATATTTCATGTCATGATGGTATCGTACCTTACAACCATTTCACTTTGATCAAGATCCATCGAAGACCCATGCTTTTATAAGTGTCTCTGACAACAATGGTTACACGGGAAGGTCCCAGCCAGTACATATGCATACATTTCACAGTGATCTTCCATACCAAGATTACGCATATGGGTACCACATTGCACCTATCGTCAAGGAAAAAATTGTTGGGAAAAAATACTGAGAGGGGGGGGGTGAATCAGTATTTACTGCATATTCAAAAACTTTTTACTTTTTCATTCCTTAAAACCCATATGCTACTTTCCTTTATTAAACTCGCGTATACACGCGGATATCCTTCATACAACTCGCGTATTAGCAGAGATCTAATTATGCAGATATTTATGAACTTAGTTCTTTGCAACATTCATTCATCTGATGTTAAGTTATCAGTAAACATGTGCAGTAACAACAGAGTAAACCATCACAGAAAGCATCGCACATGAACACCAGGATTTTAGGTGGAAACCCAAGTCAGGAGAAAACCACCGCTGTCGTTGCTCAGCCTTCAATATTTTATTATAAAGAAAACATCTTACAACATATGTACTGGCGCAGACTTATACCAGTACGTAGGCACCCACCTGCGCTTGTTTACCAGCCTCTCCTGGAAGGGAGCACCAACCCCCTGCGCTCGTTTACCAGCCTCACCTGGAAGGGAGCACCAAGCCCCTGCTCTCGTTTACCAGCCTCACCTGGAAGGGAGCTACAACCCCCTGACTGAAGGCTACAACCCTCAGCACCAATATGGACCACGTTTCATCAATTTTCACACTGGATCCAACATCTTCAATAGAGCACAACGTTCAGGCTTCGTTTCATCATATTTTCAGACTGGACCCACTCCATACATTTAAGCTCAATCATACAACAAAACTAATACAGACAACTCAGAACTGTAGGATACATATAGCAGTAGCATAGCAAAACAGATTAGACATTTCATACCCTATGCTTCAACAAACCCTAGTTTGCATACGCGCTTTACTTTCACTGATCCCGCGTACATACGCTCCTTGTATCATACTAACCCGCGTATACCTCTGTACATATTACAGAGTTAATTTCACTGCGCATACGCACTTTCTCTTCAACGAAGCCACGTATATACGCGCTTATTCTGCGTCAAACTAGTGTATAGTTCTTCAGATATTTAGGTCCTTGCAATTCTTCAGAACAGACACATCACACAGATTTTACCTTCTACTTCAGACAGAATTTCGCCTCATCTATATACAGATCCAGCAAGTACAAATATATTTCAGATCTAGATACCCTTCTTCATCATTTTCTTCATTGGTGCATCATACATTCAGATCTATCATTCAACTATAACCCTTTCCATTCAAATATACTTTAGAGAGAAGTATTCATTCAAGCTCAGATTTCTTGCACCACCGCCCATGATTTGCACAATGAATTTCTTCTCTTTATATAGGTTTACCCTTTTTCAATACCATGAGCCAAAACCACATTACTTCTGATGGTATTCCTGGATGGGGTCATTTAGACGAATCATCACTCAATACAATGGGTCAATACCATGGTGGTTACCCTTGGTTTTTCACTTTATGAGCGCTTTTTCCCATACGCTACTTGGTACGTTGTTTTCCGCGTGCATACACGACTTCTCCTAGAAAAATCTGCGTATGCCTTGAGACATACTCTTTTCATCATAGATCTAGCACATATTGAGATCCTTTCTTCATTACCTTCTGAACTTACTGTAGATACATTAGATTTACATTATTTTACAAGTTCATCAAGACATATTCTATCAAGCACAACTTCATCAAGTAGGTTGCCATCATCTTCATCAAGTTGGTTGCCATCAAGGAAAACACTCTGCATCATATTGCCAAAAATCTCCCCCTTTGGACTTGATGGCAACCACGATGGTGTTTGAACACAATGACACCATGTCACTCTCTTTGACACCAATCTTTTCATTTATTCAAACACCATGTCACTCTCCCCCTTTGACATCAAGGGCAAAGGGCAGACCAAAACCAACACAAGGTTTTTCTCCTCATATAGAAGGAAGCGATCTGCAGATCTGATGTACACTGAAGTGACCAAGCTCCCCCTGAGCTCATGCTGAATCTTCAAACATATTATTCAATGAAATACATGACTCTATTACCTTCCTATCACCAAAGACTCATACTTACATCAAAGATCCAACCAAGTGGATTTACATAGGAGACTCAAGTACCCAACCAAGTGGGTTTACATAAAAGAACAAGTCCTTACATGACTGAATATTACAATTTTACACCATAGGTCTCAACATGACCTTTTCATCGAATTACAAATATGACTTGTCATGACCAATACCAGAAAGACCTCAAGAGAGATCATATATCAGAACCATCATAATGCCAACAATGCATTATACTCAGCAAGACTAGGGCTCCCCCTGAAAATGTGCATCTAAACATCCTTTCAATGTGACCAAGGCTCCCCCTTTGCTTGTGCAACCTGAACACCTTCAACAGCATGTCATCAGCAACAAACTCTGCATGATCTGTCCATATCTCTGAATCATGAGACTTCCATTTCATCCAACAGATATTCTTCATCAAATAAGCAATCCGGGCTCATCCATAACATAAGAAATCATGTATCATTTCATTAGCATGAGTATAACCAGAATAATGCTAAAAGTACAATCATTAGCAGTCAGATTGATGCTCCCCCTGAACCTCTGCTCCTGATCTTTAGTTGTCATCCCAATTCTCTTATCATCAAAGCATACGCGACTGTGTCTGCTGGAACTCGCATGTATACGCAGCTTTAGCTCAATGAACCCGCGTATGGAAAGTGAATTATAGAAAAATTTCACATTCCTTCATCTCTCCCTGAACTTATGCCTCCTGTTCCTATCTTCTTCATATTAGATGTACTGTCAGAAACAAATATAACTAGAATAACCAAACAGTACTGAAAAATGCTGACCCCCAACCAAAAATTGTCAGCAATTATCCATACGCGGATGTATGTTAATAGATTCGCGTATATACGCGACTGTGTTTCATCAAAACCGTGTATTCAATTTAATCTTCTGAAATTAAGCAGATTTGTTCTTTTGACTGGCAGAGACTATTCCCAATTTCTGTCTTAGATACTCGAATGCTTCCCTGGGTAGAGGTTTGGTAAAGATATCAGCAACTTGTTCCTTGGAAGGAACATACTCCAACTTCACCTTTTGTTCAAGCACTTGTTCACGTAAGAAGTGATACTTGATGGGAATGTGCTTGGTCTTCGAATGCATAACAGGATTATTTGAGATACTGATGGCACTTGTATTATCACACTTAAGGGGGACAGGAGGTGTACATTTGATTTGAAAATCTTGCAAGGTTTGCATCATCCAAAGGAGTTGAGTGCAACAAGATGCGGCGGCCACATATTCTGCTTCTGCTGTAGATAATGCAATATAATTTTGCTTCTTGCTGAGCCAAGATACCAATCAGGGTCCCATATAGAATGCACCACCACTCGTGCTTTTCCGATCATCAACACTTCCAGCCCAATCTGCATCAGTGTAAGCATGAAGAGTAAGATCAGCATTCTTTGGATACCATAGACCAAAGTCTTGAGTTCCTTGTAGATATTTGAATATTCTTTTGACAGCCTGAAGGTGAGACTTTTTGGATTAGCTTGGAATCGTCCAACAATCCCAACTGCATGCATAATGTCTGGTCTATTCCCAGTGAGATAAAGTAGACTTCCTATCATTGATCTGTATTCTGGTTGATTCACCGGGGGAGAATCATCATGAGAACTAAGATTACATCCGGTTATCATTGGTGTACTTACAGGTTTGCATTCTTCCATGCCATACTTCTTCAGAATTTGCTTAAGATATTTTTCTTGTGATAGGAATATACCATCTGTAGTTTGATGCACTTGCAAGCCAAGAAAGAATGTTAGTTCCCCATGTAAGGACATTTCAAATTGTTGCTGCATGACAGAAGCAAATTTTTGACTCATAGATTCTTCGTTACTCCCAAAAATGATATCATCAACATATACAACCACAATCAATAGTTTATCATTTTCAACTTTTGTGTATAAGTTGCTATCAGCAGACCCCTTTGAAAATCCTTGTTGATGAAGATATTTGTCAAGACGATAATACCAAGCCCTTGGACCTTGTTTGAGACCATATAGAGCCTTTTTAAGTCTAAAAACAAGATTTTCATCATTTCCCAAAATGAATCCTTCCGGTTGTTCTATATATACTTCTTCTTCTAGATCACCATTAAGAAAAGCAGATTTAACATCCATTTGATAAACTTTGATTTGTTGATAACTTGAAATAGCAAGAAACATTCTTATGGCTTCAAGTCTAGCTACAGGAGCAAAAGTTTCTTCAAATTCTATACCTTCTTTTTGAGTATACCCTTTGCAAACCAATCTAGCTTTGTTTCTTACAACATCCCCATTCTCATTTAACTTGTTCTTGAAAATCCATTTAGTTCGAATGACATTTTTATCATGTGGTCTTGGTACCAATTCCCAAGTGTCATTCTTTTCAATCTGATCAAGCTCTTCATTCATGGCTTGCTTCCAACATTCATCTTTGCTAGCTTGATTGACATTGTGTGGTTCAATTGTGGATAGAAGTGCCAGATGACTAGAAGATCCCACAAGAGTTCTCCTTGTTCATACACCTAATTCCTTGTCTCCCAAAATTTGAGATTCAGGATGATTCTTTTGAACATATCTGGATGGAGCTTTTTCAGATAGATCATCTTCAGGTTCTTCATTGCATCCACTGTCTATATCATTTCTATTTGATGTAGAAGGACATAAGTCACCATCATCTTCTTTTGTTGTTTGTTTTTCTTCTTTAGGAGCTGCAGGAGACTCATCAATAACAACATCAATACATTCAACAATATTTCGAAGCCTTTTATTGTAACATGTGTGTGCTTTGCTTGAAGATGAGTAACCAAGAAATATCCCTTCATCTGATCTAGGTTCAAACTTGCCAAGCTTTTCATCATTATTTTTGATAAAGCATTTACTTCCAAAAACTCTAAAATTCTTCACAGAGGGAGAATTACCATACCAGAGTTCATATGGAGTTTTGTCACTATTTACCCGAACATGAGCCTTGTTGAGAATGTTAGCTGCTGTATGTGCTTCTTCACCCCAGAACATGTTAGGAGTTCCAGAATAATCGAGCATAGCTCTAGCCATTTGTTGAATTGTGCTATTCATTCTTTCTGCTACGCCATTTTGTTGTGGAGTGCCTGCTACAGAGAATTGTCCTTTTATGCCATGTTGTTCACAAAATTCAAAGAATTCATTTGATGTATATTCTTCTCCTCGATCAGATCTAAGACACTTGATTTTTAGATCTAATTCATTTTCTACCAATGCTTTGAAGATCTGAAATTTTTCAAATGCTTCATCTTTGTGTTTAATGAACCCGATCCAACACATTCTAGAGTAGTCATCAATAAATAAAATATAGTATTCTTCCCCACGTAGTGAATTTTTCCTCATAGGTCCACAGATGTCAGTATGAATGAGTTCAAGAGGCTTACTTGAAGATCCTTCTTTGGCATTGAATCGTACTCTGGTCTGCTTACCGAATTGACAAGATTTGCATATGATACTTTATGGTATATTAATATTCGGAAGATCACGAACAGCTTGAAGTCTGCTTGCTTTGTTGATTTGAGAGAAGCTCAGATGCCCCAGCCTTCTATGCCATAGCCAATTTTCTGAAGACTTGCTCAAGTAACATTGATCTTTGCAGTTTAGTACATACAGGTTGCTTGGATTTCTTTTCCCTTTTATAATAATTTTACATGTATCAAGATCACGAACCACACATTCTTTTGAACTAAAGACAACTTCAGTTCCTTGATCACACATTTGACTTACACTTAACAGTTTATGCCTTAATCCATCCACATACATGACATCATTAGCCTTCACCTTTTCTTTTAGAAACACTGACCCTTTTCCTTTAATTACAGCAGGAGTATCATTTCCAAAAGTAACTTTCTTTTCCTTTTCTAGAGCATTATATGCAAGAAGTTTGCTTTTGTCACTTGTCATGTGTCTTGAGCACCCACTATCAATGTACCATTGATTTTCTTCACCTTCTGCAAATAACGCTATCCCACAATTTTCAACCGGTATTTATTTCTTTTTCCACACTTTAGAGCTTGAGGGAACATGTTCTTTTGGCTGGACCTTGCTCCTGCATTCAGATTCTTCATGACCAAAGTTATTGCAATAAGTGCATTCAACTTCGTTTTGCAGAGGAGAAAAGTTGTTATAGGTGTTCCTCTTTGGTTCAATATTCATCCTTTTCTTTCTTGCTTCTCTTGTCATGATGGTTTTATATGCAACACATTGAACAGATTTATGACCAAAATTGTGACATGAGAAACATTGTCCATTGAAGTAGAAATTTCTACGATCATGAAATATTCTATTTGAATTTACCTGTTGGTTGTAGCTTCTTTGAAAGATCTCCCTGTTAGTGTTCCTTGAATTGAGATGATCATGCTTTCCCTGGAAATATCCTTTGTTCCCTTGCTGAGTGGCTGAATGTAGTGAACCAGCTATGGCTGCTTTCAGATAATTTGGTGCCGAGGTCTGGGAAGATTCCCCAGTATATCCAAGACCTGTTTTTATAAGAGGAGACCGTTGTATCTTGATAATCTCATCTAAGGTTTCTTAACCTTTAGCAAATCTAAGATTGAGAGTTTTTACTTTCTCATTATCTTTCCTTAGACTTACTACTTCACACTCTAATTCCTCAATGCATTTTTCCTTTGCTTCAAGCTGACTTTCAAGAGTCTCTATGATTATGTTCCTTTCTTCTAGGCTTACCTTGAGTTGATTGTTTTCTTCAAGAAAATCATTGTCTTCCAGAGCATCCACAAAAGTATCCTTTTCTTCTCTAGATTCTTTTGCCATGAGAAGTTTAATATCTTGTTCACATTCTTCCTCACTATCAGATAACCCATCACTGTCTTCATTAATATAGTAGCTTTTTCTTGTGCTAGATCGATTCATATTCCTTCTTGCTACTTATTTTCCTTTAGCAGATGTTTCTTTATAAGGACACTTTGCAGCATAATGACCAACTCTTCCACAATCAAAACATTTGAAAGGAAGCTTACCTTTGAACCTCCCGGTTCCTAGTTGGAGTCTTCTCACAAAATTTGCTTCTTCTTCTTCTTCTTAAGATATATAGCTGGATTCCTTGACAACTTCCTTTTCTTTTCCTTTTGCAGACGCCTTAAAAGAAGCTTCTTTGATTTGAGAAGGACCTCCTTGTCTCATTTCAAAGGCAGTCAGGATACCATGTAATTGAACAACAGTAAGAGTTTGTAGATCTTGCCTTTCTTCAATAGCTGAAACTTTAGAGTCAAATTTTGGAGTCAGAGATCTTAAGACTTTTTCCACGAGTAGTAGCAATGTGGTTCACCCATTCTCGACTACAGTGCAATCTCACTCAAAGGCAATGAAAGAAGCTGGAAATACTTTCACTCTAACACCATCCTTAAATTTTCATATTCAATTAAGAAGTTTAAAATTTCCATTTTTACCTTTATCTCCTTCATAACAAGAGTGATTTCATCCCATATTTCTTCTTTGGGTTTTAGCACATACTTTAAAATCTAGTTGGAGACATGCTTCCTAATAAGACATTCACTGCTTTGGCATTGATTTCATACTTCTTTCTTTCAGCCGCATCAGTAGGAATACTTGCCGGATATTGATAGCCCTCTTCCACGATTGCCCATACTTCTGCACCAAGACTTTGCAAATATGATTTTATTCATACCTTCTAGAATATCATATTGCTTCCATTGAATAGAGGTGGTTTTAGAGACATTACTCCTTCATGACTTCCCATTGCGACGGATCTCCTTCAAGCGATCAAGCTTCTGCAGAAAGACCTGCTCTGATACCAATTGTTGGGAAAAAATACTGAGAGGGGGGGCTGAATTAGTATTTACTACATATTCAAAAACTTTTTACTTTTTCATTCCTTAAAACCCATACGCTACTTTGCTTTATTAAATCCGCGTATACACGCGGATATCCTTCATACAACTCGCGTATTGGCAGAGATCTAATTATGCAGATATTTATGAACTTAGTTCTTTGCAACATTCATTCATCTGATGTTAAGTTATCAGTAAACATGTGCAGTAACAACAGAGTAAACTTTCACGGAAAACATCACACATCAACACCGAGACACAGGGTGAAACCCAGTCGGGAGAAAACCACCACTGTCGTTGCTCAGCCTTCAATATTTTATTATAAAGAAAACATCTTACAACATATGTACTAGCGCAGACTTATACCAGTACGCAGGCACCCACCTACGCTCGTTTACTAGCCTCTCCTGGAAGGGAGCACCAACCCCCTGCTCTCGTTTACCAGCCTCACCTAGAAGGGAGCACCAACCCCCTGCTCCCGTTTACCAGCCTTATCTGGAAGGGAGCTACAACCCTCAGCACCAATATGGACCACGCTTCATCAATTTTCACACTGGATCCAACATCTTCAATAGAGCACAACTTGCAGGCTTCGTTTCATCATATTTTCAGACTGGACCCACTCCATACATTTAAGCTCAATCATACAACAAAACTGATACAGACAACTCATAACTGTAGGATACAGATAGCAGTAACACAGTAGAACAGATCAGACGTTTCATACCCCATGCTTCAGAAAACCCTAGTTTGCATACGCGCTTTACTTTCACTGATCCCGCGTACATATGCTCCTTCTATCATACTAACCCGCGTATACCTCTGTACATATTACAGAGTTAATTTCACTGCGCATACGCGCTTTCTCTTCAGCGAAGCCGCGTATATACACGCTTATTCTGCATCAAACTAGCGTATGGTTCTTCAGATATTTAGGTCCTTGCAATTCTTCAGAACAGGCACATCACACAGATTTTACCTTCTACTTCAGACAGAAGTTCGCCTCATCTATAAACAGATCCAGCAAGTACAAATATATTTCAGATCTAGATACCCTTCTTCATCATTTTCTTCATTGGTGCATCATACATTCAGATCTATCATTCAAATATAACCCTTTCCAGTCAGATATAGTTCAGAGAGAAGTATTCATTCAAGCTCAGATTTCTTGCACCACCGCCCATGATTTGCACAATGAATTTCTTCTCTTTATATAGGTTTACCCTTTTTCAATACCATGAGCCAAAACCACATTACTTCTGATGTAATTCCTGGACGAGGTCATTTAGACGAATCATCACTCAATACAATGGGTCAATACCATGGTGGTTACCCTTGGTTTTGCACTTTATGAGCGCTTTTGCCCATACGCTACTTGCTACATTGTTTTCCACGTGCATACGTGACTTCTCCTAGAAAAATCTGCGTATGCCTTGAGACATAATCTTTTCATCATAGATCTAGCACATATTGAGATCCTTTCTTCATTACCTTCTGAACTTACTGTAGATACATCAGATTTACATTATTTAACAAGTTCATCAAGACATATTCTATCAAGCACAACTTTATCAAGTAGGTTGCCATCATCTTCATCAAGTGGGTTGCCATCAAGGACAACACTATGCATCATATTGCCAAAAAAAATGCCCCTGAGGGTGTTAGCAGTCGTTGTCAACAACCACCAACATGAATACCACAGTAGTGACACAGACATCACATGTATCTGTCAATTTTGTTTAACTAGCCATAACATCATGAGCATGGGACATGCCCGCCTCGTTGAAATTTTGCAAATATG
>JAXQQM020058987.1:0-42711 GCA_034641835.2 Pinus albicaulis | reverse complement strand
TCCTTCATTTTATAAGAAGAGGGTTAAAAGCACTGTGATAAACGCCTCCTTCATCTATAAGCAGAGGGCCAAGGATAAAGTTTGATTTTAAGATTTGCACTGACTGTAAAGGAAAGTTTTAGGTACAGTGTGAAAGCAACTGAGGGTTTCTGAATAAAAGTGGTGTTAAAAGCAGAGGCAAAGTAGTGGTGCTTTTAAAAGTTGTTTACATAAGTTTCACTGTTATTAAAATACAATGTGAAGCTACTAGGGTGATTATCAATGAAGAAATATTGTTAACGAAATGGCCAAGGAAGTAAAACAGTCTTGGTCTTAAGCTAACTTCTGCTATCCAATATAGAGAAAACCACTATCAGTATGTTCATCAAACATTCTTCATCTGGTTGAGACAAAGGTTGAAAAGAAACTAGAAATTTGTCAAAAGTAGGCCTCCTTCATAAACAAAGTAAAGGGCTCACCATTATTTGAGGATGAAAACCTGTTGGGGCCCTTGTTTTTGGAAAACCTTGTTTTGAACGGCTAGATTTTGGGGTTGCGGAAAATTGACACATGGCAGCCGCAACCAAGTCACAACCACACAAAACGGCGGAGCTACCAAATTTGCGAAGGAACAGGAACATAGCATAAGAGACTAGATGCATAGGTACAGATAAGAAGAAGATACACCAGAAGAACGCAAGCGGAACACACAGATAAGCAGAGAAAAGCTAGAAGCAGCTGCAGAAGGACATACAGAGAACTAACAGTTGCGACTGCGGGTGAATAAATAGCAGTCGCCCGGATGGAAGAAAGGATGATGATGATTGCACAGCAAAAGAAAGGAAAGAACGACTAACGAAGAGAAAGCACAGGCTGCAACAGGAGCCCAGATTCTGGATGAGGTCTCTGTAGTTCTTAGGGTCTATTGATGTACATCTCTGTTTCGCGAAGCATATGCATCAGACTTGTAAGCCAGTGCAAGGCTATGTAACTATGAATTTGGCCAAGAGCTTAATACAATAGAAGGTTGTTGTCTATTGCGGTGATACACATGCATGTGTATTGATCATGATGTTTCAAATTTTAATTGCTTTCTACCTGTATGCTTTATGGATGATGTTGCGTGTATGATTCTATTTATGTGATCTAAATGCTGATAAGAATGAGTTGCGGATCCTTCCCTCACCATTTTTCTATTCCCCTTCTGCATGTAGTCTCGGCACGCCTCGGGTGAGACTCTCTGCTCTCCGGAGTAGGGTGATAATGCCAGCGTAATCCTAGACTACAACGGATTCCTTTGTTGGCCACAACTCCCGAACTTGGGTCTCGCCCACGAGACCTGATCACCCACCAACAATGGTTCCATTGCCGGGACCTACATGATATGAGGGGACTTAGACTATGGTATCATGGATCTTCAAAGGGGAGATACGGCGATGGTGGGATAATCACGTGGACCACTTTATCGCTCAGCAAGCGGGCGTGACTAAGAAAGGAGAGGCAGTGACTATGGAACTCATCCTTTTCTCAGATTCAGCCGGTGATACGTACGAAATTTTCTGGGGAAGGTTCCCTACCGACCTTTACAATTGGTTGCAGAGATTACGAGCGACGGTGCCTCGATAGGGCTTGCGGAAGATAAACCGCAGGTGGGTGCACGGAGATCTCGTGGCCCTGCATCGGTTGAACACCGAGCTAACCTGCGCGGTGGATTTTTGGGTAAAGACCACGTTGGAAGGATACACTGTGGAGTTTGCTGCTGAGTGCTATCAATATTTCTCTAAGGCCGAGGCTGTCTTCCACTCAGGGCTAAGAGGGAAGCCGCTTAAGGAGATTTCACTGTGGATTAAAGCTCTGATGGTGGAGGAAGGGTTGATAGAATTCCACAAAACGAGTATGGAAGCGTAAACCACCTGTGCTGGGGGAAGGGTTGAGGGTACCGATGCCATGTAGAAGGTGACGCGGGGAGTGGGGATGGATGCTAAGGCCGCAAGGACGTTGAGGGAGTGACGTGTGCATCAGCGGGCACAGATCGCCAATAGGTGGCAAAGGAAGGTGATGCGAGATTTGAAGAGACGAGAGATCGAGAGGAAGAATCAAAAGGAGGCACCTCAGAGAATAAGGATTATGGATGCGGGTACCCAGGGACGAGAAGGGACTGCTGCAGAAGTACGATGGGTGCATGGGAGCCTCACCGAGCGAGCAAGGGAACCGGTGACTGATGAAGATGGTGAAGGTATGCAGCCTAAGGAAAGTTTCGATGCTGAATGGTACGTGGTAATGCAGCAGCTATTTCAAGAACGGACGACACTTAGTCTTCCAGGCTGCCATACTCCCCCCAATCTACATGGCCAGGATCCCTACCTTCCCCTGGTACTTTATCAACCTTTGAGTAATATTTTTGTTAAATTTCAAGCATTGAGTCGATTGCACAGTAGTTCAGCGTCGTCAGTGACACCCGTTAGTAGTAGCAGCACTAGTAGTATTGCATTCCCGAGGGGAACATTCACGCAACCAGGACCCGGAGGATTCATCCTGGTCAACCCACCACAAGTAACCATGGCTGGGTCTTTTACCTGGTATCCCGAGTTCTCGGGCCGAGGTAATGATGATGTAGAGCAACACTGGTATCTGTGCAAAGCCATTTGGAGGGCTCGACAGATGCCGGACGCAGGTAAACTAATAGAGTTCCAAACCACGCTCAGAGAGAGGGCTTTGCGATGGTTTATCAAGTGGTCTGAGGCCCACTCGAATCCCATCATTGCGGATGTAAAGTAGGATTTTGTCCGGGAATTTAAGCTTCCCTAGACGGACCAACAGGGCCTGTCCGAGCTCTGGGAAATTAAACAGAAGGAAGGAGAAACCGCATGGGAGCTAATGCGGCGATTCAAGGACGCGATCGGGACACTCAGTTACCCGATCGATCCGGACCATCAGAGGGATTGGTTCATCAAGGCTTTTCTTTCCTTGACGCGAACCCCCCTCACTCAGCAAAAGATTGACAATCTGCAGGATGCTTCGGAGCAGGACATGAAGATCGAGGCCATGGTGGGCTACCCTCAGGAATATCGGGGAGGGCCAGCCCCGCAGGATCCCTCCTTGGTGGGATTGCAACATCAGATAGCCAACTTGACTGAAAAGCTCAAGGAGATACAGCCAGGTAGACCAGCGAGGCCAAACGTTTAGTGCACTCACTGCCTGGTCGAAGGCCACGTCGCAACTGAGTGTCCTCGGTTGCGTGGTGCGGGGGTGGGACCCTCAATTGCAGCAATTCAAGGAGGGCCACCCATAGGGGGTGGCGTGGCGCTGAGTCCGCAGGGGGTATACCAGCCGCAACATCCCTATGCGGGGTTCGCCTCCCAACTCAACCCAGCTGCCACGGAGTACTGTGAGATTTGCCGGACTGTGGGACATCCACCTCGGATGTGCCCGATTCTACACAAGTATTCCAGTGTGCCAAACAACGTATATTGTGAGTTTTGTGCTTCCATGACTCACAACACTGAGCAATGCCGAGCTCTCGATGCACTTGCGGACCGGCTGGACCGACCCTCCTACAGGGTGAATGAAGCCCCTAGAGGAAGAGGGGGCGGGGCGCGGGGAGGCCGCGCTGGGGGCCGCAGGCTGGTGAAATGCTATAAATGTGACCAGGAGGGCCATGTGGCTCGCGAATGTCCCCTCCCTCGCCGTCCGTGGTGTTCACAGTGCCGCGTAAACACCCATGCAACAGAGGATTGTCCGGAGCTCATCAAAAAATGGGAAGAACGTGCACGGCAGAGGGGCACGAACTTGGTAAATGTCAAGCCGCGCGTAGCTGCGACTCCGGCCATGCAGAACGTCGCTATCGTGACAAGGGGTGGTAAGAAAATGGGGGAGGATGCTCGCGGAAAGGATTCGGCACAGGTTGTCAGGCCAGCGTCCCCGCAGCGGGTAATCAGACCCGAGGGACAGAAGAAGTATTTTCAGGAGGCGGTTGAGGCATTTTCTCAGTTGCATGACTCGGGAGGCCTGGAAGCATCTCTGCCGACAGACCCTAGACCACAGCACGCCCAAGGAACCCAGATAGCCGAATGGCTCCAGCTATTCCTCAAGATTGTTGACAATACAGCTTTGCGGCAGTAGCTCAAAGCTGCTCTGGAAGGGGCACTGCAGGGGAGGACAGGATTGGGGGAACCGGTGGATATGGCCCGCCAGTCGGTGCAGCGCATCAAGAGGAATAAGCGACAGATGGGTAAAGAGTTCCGGATTGATACGCAGGTTGGGGGATTCCAAATCAGCGACACCATGCTTGATATGGGATCAGACATTAACATCCTACCGTGCAAGACATGGGAGGCTCTCGGAAAGCCACGGCTGGCCTACTCGCCCATCCAACTCAGGATGGCGAACCAGTACTGCATTCTGCCGATTGGCCGACTCGAAGGAGTTGAGGTCGACATTGCAGGGGTCAAGACGTACACTGATTTTGAGGTTATTGATATTATGGGAGACAAAGATCCGTACCCCGCCTTGTTGGGGATCGATTAGGCTTTCAAGAATTATGCTATCATCGACCTCAAAAAGTAGTTGATGATATTCAAAGATGGGGAGGTCCGAGTCACTCAGCCTCTCGACCCCTATCAAGGGCCGAGGTATACTGAGACGGTGGATAACTGGGAGGATGCTCAGATGATGGACCACCTCTATCAGATGACTGCAGGGAAACGGGAAGACTACATTAACCCGACCGCGACTAGTTCTCTCAGTTGGCAGAGTGTCCAGAGCTCGGAGCTGGGATCCGAACTCGCATGGGAAGACTGGCAGCAGGGGGGATACGAGACTAGCACACGGAGATGTGCTCATATTGGCCGCGTCAATTGGATTGGTGCGGAGTTCAGAGACTACCCGGCCCTATTGAACATGCAAGTTGTCAATGCCTTTATTACTAAGGTTGAGGACAAGGTGCCGGAAGGGAGCATAATACCCCTTCTGGACGTCGCACTACAGTCGACAGCAGCCCGGTGGTGGAAAAATCACCGTGGCACCTTGGCGCAGTGGAGTAGTGTGGCGGACGCGTTGCAGGCACGGTTTAAAGAAGATGAAGGCCCTCGAAGCAAGCGGCGGTATTCCGGGCTTTCCAGTCCGCAGGACCATCTGCAGACCTGTGAGGAGCAGTGGCGGAGTATAGGATACCCAAAAGAGCTGTCGGTTCATCGGTTTTTCCACACTTTAGATACCATCCCCCATGCATGGTATTTGGAAGAAGAACGGAAACGAGGGACTAGCTCTTGGATGAAGGTCGCGCGCAAGTTTGTGCAGTGCTTCTCTTTCACGGGAGACACCGAGCTGGAATCTCAGGCATTGCACACTATTAGGGCGGTACTATTTTTCTGCGATCCGCAGATCGACGACTGCATACTGCCCGTCCTGCCTGAGGACGTGCGAGAGTTGGTGTGCTAAAGGATTGATGGTGATCCCGAGAATGATGGGCTGGAGGACCTGAGGCACCTGTATTTCGAAGAGAAGGAAGGCGAGTGGAACATTAACGAAGAACCGGCCACGGAAGGGGTCCACTTATGGCCGTTGAAGACAAAGAAGCTCAACATTGGTACGGCAGAGACGCCTAAGTTGGCTACAGTGGGCATCAAAGGCGACCTTGGCGAAATGCGCATCGTGCTGAAACCGAGGGCCAGGTCGGTGAAGCACCGACCTTATCGGTTGAACCCGCGGGTTAAGGAGAAGGTTAAGGCGGAAATCGATAAGATGCTAGCCGCAGCTCTAATCTTTCCAGTGGAGGAAGCAGAGTGGGTGAGCCCCATCGTCATCCAGAATAATAAGGACAAGGCGGAGATACGTGTTTGTGTCGATTATCGCAGTCTGAACAATGCCTACATTCATGATCCGTTTACCACCCCTTTTAGTGATGAAGTTTTGGACCACGTTGCGGGGAATCAAGCATACTCTTTCACTGATGGATTTTCGGGCTACCATCAGGTGCGTATTGCGGAAGAAGATAAGTCAAAGACAACCTTCACCACCGAATGGGGGTTGTTCGCGTACCATGTCATGCCGTTCGGATTAAAGAACGCTCCGGCTGTGTTTTCCTGGATTGTCATCGCCGCCTTCCGGGAGTACATTCACAAGTTTCTGGAAGTCTACATGGACGACTGGACTGTCTACAGTTTATTAAAGAAACACGCTACCTTGTTGTGGGTCATGTTTGATCGGTGTCGACAGCTGTAGATTTCCTTGAACTTAAAGAAATGTATTTTTTCCGTTCCATTCGACACGTTGTTGGGACATGTGGTATGCAAGCAGGGGGTCTGCGTCGACCCCGCCAAGGTTGCAGTGATCGTACACATGGAAGCCCCTGAGACGGTGAAACAGTTGCGAGCATTACTTGGGCACATGGGATACTACAGGAGATTTATCCGCAACTATGCCAAGATCACTGCTCCGTTAGAACAACTTCTGCGGAAGTCTGCAGTCTTTCAATGGATGGAGGAGTGTCGGATAGCCCTGGACACCTTGAAGGAGAAGCTGGCGTCAGCGCCCATTCTAGTACATCCAGACTGGGATAAGCAATTCCATGTGCATATCGACGCTTCCAGTATTGCACTGGGGGCTGTCTTGGCACAACCCGGCGAGACAACAGTCGACCACCCGGTCTACTTCGCCAGCCGCAAGCTGTCAAATGCGGAAAAGAATTATACCACGACTGAGCGGGAGGCACTGGCGATGGTCTACTCTCTTCAGAAGTTCCGCCACTATCTTCTGGGGGGCAAGTTCAAGTTCTTCACAGACCACTCTGCCCTGAAGTACCTGGTCAATAAGCCCGTTTTGGAGGGTCGGATTTGTCGTTGGCTTCTGCTATTCCAAGAATTCACGTTCGAGGTAATCGTCAAGCTCGGGAGGTTGAATGTCGGGCCCGATCACCTATCCAGGCTGGAGACGGGGGAGAACGACGGCTCTCTCGATGATCAGCTACCCGATGCTAACCTTTTCCGGGTCGAAGCTATACCAGATTACTTGGCTGATATTGCCGCCTATCTGACCACGTGGCAATGCCCTCAGGATTACACCCCGCTTCAGAAACGACATTTGGTCGTCCGTACCGCCGACTACCAGTTGATCGCGGGGCAGCTCTATAAACTGGGCCTTAATGAGGTTTTACGCCGATGCGTCCTTGACCACGAACGGGAAGCCGTAATGTGGGAATGTCACAGCGGTGTTGCGGGAGGGCATGTAGGTGCGAAACCTACCACACGAAAGGTGCTCCAAGCTGGCCTGTGGTGGCCGACAGTACATGCTGATTGTAAGGCCTATGTGAGGCACTGCGATGTCTGTAAACGGACTGGAAGGCCCTCACACCGGGACAAGCTCCCGTTACACCCAGTGCAGGTGTTGCGGCCTTTCGAGAAGTGGGCTGTGGATTTTGTGGGCCCCATAGCCCCGGTCGCCAGGAACTCCAAGGCCCGGTACATCATTACCGCCACGGACTACCTCACCCGGTGGGCTGAGGCAGCGGCGGTACGCGACTGCACAGTAGATACCACCACCTGGTTCATTTTTGAGCACATCATTTGCCGGTTTGGCTACCCGCGAAGTTTAACCAGTGACCAGGGTACGCACTTCATTAATGATACTATCAAAACACTGCTGGACACCTTCATGGTTCAGCATCACAAGAGTAGCCCGTACCACCTGCAGGCTAATGGTACGGTGGAAGCCTTCAATAAGATTATAGAGAAAGGCTTGACGAAGATTTTCAATGCCCAGCGTGATGATTGGGATGAGCACCTATCAGCGGCCTTATGGGCCTATCGGACTACGGTGAAGCGCTTGACCAATCAAACGCCCTTCCAGCTTGTGTACGGCCGGGAGGCTGTGATCCCCGCCGAGTTTACTGTACCAAGCCTGTTAATCACCACTTCTCTAAAGTTCTCGGAAGATGCCTCCCTTTAGGAGCGCCTCCATGAATTGCAGGAATTGGATGAGGCCCGCTTCCTGGCTGAATTCCACCAAAAGATCCAGAAGGACCGGCAGAAAGCATGGCACGACCGCCACATTAAGAACAAAACCTTCCAGGTTGGCGGAAAAGTTCTTTTATACGACAGCAGGTTCCAGAAGTTCCCAGGCAAGCTCCAGATGCACTGGTTGGGACCCTACTTTGTTGTCGAAATTCGCGACTCCGGAGCCGTTCGGTTGGCACAGCTGGACGGTACGGTTCTCCCTGGCTGGGTGAATGGCGCACGCCTGAAACCCTACCAGGAGTAAGTACCTTTCATTTCTCATCAATAACTCTCGCACCCGAGAGCACCCATAGAATAGCATAGTTGAATAACTCTCCCGCAACTGGGATGAGCGTTGGAGGTCTTTCTGTTCATAGGTAGTGTGTCAATAACCGCTCAGTTGCGGGGTAATCACCGCAACCGACTGTGGTCGGGGCGACGCCTGTCCAGCGTGTCATCCCTGTAGGATCCGTACCCACCTCCCTGTCAGTCCAGCTCAGTCCACCCACGTACTTGTGTCAGTCCGTAGGATCGCCTAGATTTGCGTCATTAATTACCATAATTGGCAGTAACCGTGCCGTCATCATTTTGCCATCACCCGCAGTAACCTCAGCCGTCGCGTCCGCCCACTTCCCCATGTCACCGTCAGCAACTGTCACAGCACTCATTGGCATGCGATTGATCGCACGATTATTGCAGAACGAATACCAGTGGGCATTAACTCGTTAGGGGGTCTCATCAACTCCACTCGTGCCGAGTGCTGACATAACTTGCATGCACACCAAAAGCACGAGAATGCCGGACCCGTTTGAATTAGCAATTTCCGCTGCACCAGAGCCGCTGAGTTCTCAGAACGCATTGCACCAGGAAAGACGCTCACGACTGATTCTACAGGTCTACCAACGCCAGGCCAAAATGCTGAAGGCCATCCCAGCAGTTATTGAACCAGAGCTTGATCCTCGCATTCACAGAACCGAGTCCCTTGTGGGAAAGTACGATAGTGCAGCCCTGATCGACGCCAACCTCTCAAATGCTGCCGAGTTTCCGTCCCTCCAGTGACAGGCATACATGGAGCACTATTCGACTGCAGCTGGCAATCCCGCCAGCCGCCTGTGACCAAAATTCAGCGGCCTTCAGACCTCGCCCTTGATGAATTTGAGGAAGCTACCGGTCTTTGGCACCACAGGACCGGTTCTGCAGTGTACCCGTTTCCTCCTCAACCGAATTCAGAATGGGTCTCTGTGGCTGGCCCAGGAAATTCCTATTCACGCTGAGGATATTCATCGCCTCACATGGCTGTCGCAAACAGGTGCAGACGTCTCAATGGCCTGCCAGACCTCCTCCAAGCGCGCACGAAAGTCGGGCGATGCGGACCTGTATTCCAAATATGGCACTCGCAGGGGGGGGAAAGGAGCCAAGATTGAGCTCATTAACAAGCCCGAGATTTTCTTCGCTTGTTACCTCATTGCCAGCAAAACAACGAGGCATTACACGAAAGGCGAGTGCACTCTTGATACCATCTCTATTACTGAGCATTGTGTCCAAGGCGCCAGACTGAATTGGTGTTCCTTCGTGTTGAAAGAGCTGTTCGCTACGTGCGAGGATAATTACAAGCGCGCAACTACCTTCATTTATGGCTACTTGGTTATTGCTTTTGCCATGTGGAAATGGCACACTCCACACATCCGGTTCCCCGCAGAGATCCCCGAGGGTCTGCCCCTCGCGATGAAATTCACTCCCTTGCAGGTCTCTAATGACCCCAGTACCAAGCTGGTGAATGCAGATGCGTTTCGGTCGTGGTACCGACTAATGATGGATGTGGTGGCCGGCCAACAACGGGTGCCCCAGAACCTATTGGATGAATACAGCGCGCAGGTGTGGTTCGGGGTAAGCCATAAGCACACTTACCTCTGACCCACTTCCGTTCCAGCGGAAACCTTCCACATGACGCCACTGAAATTTCAGTTGGACAATGCCACTTTACATCGTGAAGTCTGCTCATGGCCGGGAGTCACAAAGCACATGCGGGACGGGCTCCCCCGGTACAATTTTGACAGGATGGTCCCGGTGCAACAGCCGGCCGAAACGGCAGAGGCAGCGCCCTCACAAGAGCTTCTCGAACCTCTCATTCCCATCATTCGCCACTTCAACGCCCAGGTACGAAATCTCAATGTGGTGACTCAGGGTATTTCTAGCGGCGCTGCTCCATTTCCTTTATTTTCTGAATTTCAGCTCACTCGCTCCCCTTCACACCCCCGTACCACTCCACTCACCTCCCCCATTCCCACCACCTTGTTCACTTCGGCTGATCCACTCACGACCCCGATGGGCGAGACGAGTGGGCCCAGAGATCCGCCCGAGGCCCCTCCACCTAAGAGGGCCCACACAACTGAGGCAAACCCGGTGGTGGACCTCACTGTTGACGATCCACCACCGCCCCCAAGCAACGGGGTATTGATCACCGAAGAACCCCTTATTGACCCGTCTGAGTTCATCAACATCCAACTTCCACATTCCTCCACCTCCCCATTCAATGTCCCAATTACCGTCTTTCCGCCTACTACTCCATCTGGCCCCTCCACTTCATCAGCTACTGTATCCGACCCCCTTGTCCGGGAACTTCGAGGTGGGGACAGCGGGGCTGAGGTCGACTCTCGTACTGCCACAGTCGACCCAATGGAAGAACCCCACCCCCCTCTTACTGATACATGCACGCAGCAGACACCCATTGTGTCTATTTCTGCTGAGGCTCAACCAGCGGCCACCCTCCCTCCACAATCGACCCACATTGATCAGACGCACCGTCGGATTTCAATATGATTGATTCTGGCCATCCAGAGGCCGCGCCCTTATCTCCTCCTGAGCAGGGAAATGGATCAGTTGCCGGGGCAAATGCCGACGCCGAGCACCTCTGGGACCGCCACCTTCCAGCCCGGCAACCCAGCTCAGCTGTACCTATTGATTCAACGGGCGGCCTAACAGGCTGACAGACTACATTTGGGCCTCCAGCAGCACTGTGCCAAGCAGCAACGCCAAATTGCCGCGCTTATTGAACAACGCGATCAACTCCAAACAGAAATGGAGCAGATGGAGGTAATGATCACCAACATCACTCAGATGTTCTCCGAATTCTGGCCTTCCCTACAGCCTCACTACCCCCTGCTGCCTCCCGAAATTGCTGCGGCCAGTCTCTCTGAGCAAGCAATCCACCTCCGCATTTCCATTCAGGAATTATATCGGGAGAATCACGAGCTTCGTGCGGCATTAGCAACCCGTCCGGTGCAGCTCGCGCCTGAGGTCGACTATTTAGTCTAGGTGGCCGCCAAGCAGGGCCAAGCAATTCAGATGCAAGCCGCACTTTATTCCACAAGACGCGCGGCTCAGGACCTCCGGAAGGGCCTTCTGGAATGCTCCCTGGCACTCACCATCAAGACCCAGCCGATTTCAGCCCAACTTCAGCAGGTTTCAAGGGAGATTCAGGAGGCTACGGACCCTGCAAGGCTGGATCAATTGTATGGCCAGGCTAATGAGCTTGAAGCACAGATCCAACATACAGAAGCTAGCTTGGTGGAGGCCAAACACGTCATTCGGGAGCTCCGGCCGCCTCTTCAATTCAGCGCCCGGTCTATACAACAACTTGCAGCGGCAGCCGAGACCCAGATCATCACCATGTTCGGTGCCGTCCCAGCGCCCATCGCGGAAGATGCTGCCACCAAGCTCGCCGAGGAAACAGACTTGCTCATCCAGGGCTGGCAGCAAGCTGTGTCAGATTTTAATGAGCTTCGCGCTACAGCGTTCCGCAGGGTCTCGGAGTTGGGGCCCTTGTTTGAACAGCCGCCAGAAGATGCACAGCAAGGACAGGAGCAGGCTGAAGGTGCACAAGAGGAACGAGCGCAAGATGAGGGCACGCAGGGTGAATGGGACATGGAGGCAAGCGGGGCAATGGAGGTGGAAACTGTGATTTGTGATTGAATCGGGGACGAGTCAAGGAACTGTGGTCGGGGCCTGTTGGGGCCCTTGTTTTTGGAAAACCTTGTTTTGAACGACCAGATTTTGGGGTTACAAAAAATGGACACATGGCCGCCGCAACCAAGTCGCAACCACACCAAACGGCGGAGCTACCAAGGTTGCAGAGGAACAGGCACATAGCGGAAGAGACTAGATGCACAGGTACAGATAAGAAGAAGATACACCAGAAGAATGGAAGCAGAACACACAGATAAGCAGAGAAAAGCTAGAAGCAGCTGCAGAAGGACATACAAAGAACTAGCAGTTGCGACCGAGGGTGAATAAATAGCAGTCACCTGGATGGAAGAGGTGATGATGATCGCGCAACAGGAGAAAGGAGAGAGCGACTGGTGAAGAGAAAGTGCAGGTTGCACCAGGAGCCCGGATTCTGGATGAGGTCTCTGTAGTTCTTAGGGTCTATTGATGTACATCTCTGTTCCGTGAAGCATATGCATCAGACTTGTAAGCCAGTGAAAAGCTATGTAAACTATGAATTTGGCCAAGAGCTTAATACAATTGAAGGTTGCTGTCTATTGGGGTGATTCACATGCATGCGTATTGATTGTGACGTTTCAAAATTTTAATTTCTTACTACATGTATGCTTTATGGATGATGTTGCGTATATGATTCTATTCATGTGATCTAAATGCTGCTAAGAATGAGTTGCAGATCCTTCCCTTGCCATTGGTCTATTCCCCTTCTGCATGTAGTCGCGGCACGCCTCGGGTGAGACTCTCTGCTCTCTGGAGTAGGGTGATAATGCCGGCGTAATCCTAGACTAAATCGGATTCCTTTGTTGGCCACAACTCCCGAACCTGGGTCTTTCCCGCGAGACCTGATCACCTGCCAACACAAACAACATGCCATAATTCCCTCATATGAACTCAGAAATTGATGAAATAAGTTGTGTTGGAATCCTAGAGACGATCTCTATCTAGGAGTTCGGGTCTGAAGCATTTCTAAGCACTTTAAATTTTGAGCTAAATACTGAGCCTTAGATAATTCCTTCCCACTAGAATCCTTTTGGACCCCAAAAGATACTATCAATTGTTCAGCAAGTGAGGGTACAACTCCCTCACTCTTCCAATCTCCAACCACTTGTCCTTTGAAGGATTTTGACCCTTTATTCCCACTCTAAGGTATTCAACATTCCCTCTTCTTGAAATTATGATCCTTTTGTCAAGTATGAGATATTGCTGAAGTTCATCAAGATATTATGGCAAGAAATCATCTATTGATGGAAACTAAACATGTTCTCCTTGATCACCAATAAAAGGAGGCTCAAACAATCTCAAATTCTCAACATTAACGACAGAATAAATTTTCATATAAGGAGGCAAATCTAGCTTGAATGCATTTGTACCAATCTTTTCTAGAATTTTAAATGGACCATAACAGATTTTTTTGATATTTTTACCTCCCCCTTGCAATATTTCTTTGCTTATGTACAACCAAACTTCATCACCAACTTAGAATTTTTGATCAACTCGGTGTTTGTCATGCCTTGATTTTTAGTTGCTTTGACTCTTTTCAAGTTTCTCTTGCACGGTGTGATGTATCAACTGAATTTTCTCAATGAACTTCCTTGCCTTATCTATGTCACTATGACCATCAATAGAGACATATTTCTCAAAGATGAATTCCAATGGCGATCTTGGAAAATAACCATAACATGCCTCGAATGGCGATGTGTTTTTGGAAGAATGTTTTGCCCTGTTGTATGCATGCTGAATGTAATGCAACTGTTCATCCCAAAACTTGGGATGCTTGCTGCAATAACCTCTAAGAATCTGAATAACGCTCTTGTTCACCACCTCAATTTGACCATCTTTTTGCGGATGAAAAGTTGTACTCTTCTTCAACTTTGTGTCCATCATGTCCCATAATTTTGACCAAAAATTCCCAAAAAATTGAGAATCTCGATCACTTACAATAGAATTAGGAAGAAAAAAATGAACCCAAACATTTTGAAAGAAAGGATTAGCGGTTTGTTCAGTTGTACTTGTTTTCTTACATGACATCAAAATACACATTTTGCTGAACCTATCTACCACAAATTACAAATAATCATGACCTTTCCTTGACATAGGAAGACCACCTACAAAATCCATTGAGATACTCTCCCAAGGATGTGAAGGAAGCGAAAGTGGAGTGTACAACCCAAGATTCCTATTGCTAGGCTTACTTGTTGCACATAAATAAAATCCTCTAATAAAACGAGGTACACTATCAATCATGCGTGGCCAATAACAATACCTTTGGAGATTCGCTATTGTCTTTCCTACACCGAAATGTCCTGCAATCAATGATGTGTGCGCTCCCTTATGATATTGTTTCTTTCTCCCTGTGGAATACATAAATTTCCCAAGTGATACAACACACTTTTATACACATGATGATATAAATATTCATTTTGGTTTCCTTTACTCAATCTCTCATACACATCTTTAAAATCATTATCATTTGCATATTGTTCAATTTAACTTTCATGCATAATGGAATTGTGCTTGAGTATAGTAGCTGAATTTACAATTCGCCTAGAGAGAATATCAACTAACTTATTGTAGATTCCTTTTTGTACCTGATAACCAAATTACATTGTTGTAGAAAACCCATCCATATGAAATTTCTTGATTGCTGCAACTTTGACGGTGGTTGCAAGTAATGTAATGGCTGATGGTCAGTATGGATAACAGTCTCTTTCCCCATCAAGTAGTGCTTCTATTTATTTACACTTTGTACCAATGCATATAAATATTTATCATAGGTGGGATATTTATTCACAACTCCATTAAAAAATTCATAATGAAACGAAATAGGCTTACCATGCTGCATGAGCACTGCTCCCATAGCATAATCACTTGCATCTGTTTGGATCTCAAATGGATATCTAAGATCTGGAAGTGCTAAAAAAAGTGTTGAACTTATCTTTTGTTTCAAAGCATCAAATGATTTTTGCAGTAAATATCCCCAATGGAAGACTTTCTTCACACTTGTCAATGCATGTAACGGAGCTACAATGGAAGAAAAATTAGCAATAAATTTCCTCCAATACTGTGCTGCCCCTAAAAAGCTTCTTACCTCTATAACTATATTGGGTTTGGGCCAATTCAGAATGAGCTCTACTTTGGAAGGATCGATCTTCAACTTACCTCCTCCAACAATGTGTCCCAAATACACCAATGAAGTCTTACCAAACGCGCACTTTGACATCTTTAAAAACAATTTATCTTTTCTCAAGACATCAAGTAACTTGTTCACATGCATGACATGTTCTTCTCTTGATTTGCTGAATATGAGTATGTCATCTAAGTAAACAATGAAAAATTCATCTAGAAATGGTCTAAGTACATCATTCATGACCCTCATGAAAGTAGTTGGTGCATTTGTGAAACCAAATGGCATAACTAACCACTCATACAATCCTTATCTAGTTTTGAAAGCAGTTTTCCAAATTTCCTCTTCAACTATTCTAACTTGATGATAACCACTTCGTAAGTATAACTTAGTGAAATAATTTGCATGCTTTAACTAATCTATCAAATCATCAATGCATGGGAGTGGGTAGCGATTCTTTACCACGATTTTATTCCGTGCACATAAATCGATACACATGTTCCAAGTCCCTTCCTTCTTTGGAACCAAAATTTTGGTGAACCACATAGAGAAGTAGATGGGTGTATGATACCTTTGTTCAGAAATATTTCTTGGATTTTATTCTTGATTTCCAAACTCTCCATAATTGACATGCAATACATACCAATATTTGGAAGTGGAACATCCTGCTGTAGCTGAATCTCATGCTGAATTCCCATCTTGGGTGGTAACCCTTTTGGTTCTTGAAACATCTCACCATGCTGAATTACCACATCAAACAAATCAGATTTCAATTTTCATCACATCCATCAAAATATTCATATTCAACATCATCCTTTTTCTTGATCATTTTACTTGCATTAACTAGCTTGTTCATTTGCCTTGCATTAACTAAAGAAATATTCAGTTTCCTGCGATGAGCTCTCATAATATACTCCACCCCATCCTTAAGAAAATTATATTTGTTCTCATGGCGATAAAAAACTGCTTTCTTGTCATACAAATATGGACTTCCCAAGATAATATCAGAAATGTCAAGTGGAACCACATCTAACTTCATCAACAAAGTTTGCAGTAATAGCAAATCTAAATATGCATTTCCTTGTAACCTGTAAATTGGAATTCTGATCTAGGTGGATATTGGTGGCCACCCACCTATTCCACTTGGGGCCCCACCATTGTCTCTTTCAGTTTTTCCGTTTCGGCATAACTTACTATTTTTAGCCGTTTTTCGGGTCCTGAACTTCCGAAGCCGTTTTGAGGCCCTAAAAGACATTTTTTTTGGAAACCCGAGAGCAACATGGGCCCATAAACTGATGTTTATCACATCAAAGTTGTATTCCTTGGATATATATCTCTAACGAGATATGGTGCACGTCAAATGGAAATTGTATGCCAAAGTTACGTCCCCGGGAAGTTGAAACACCAATTTACCCAAACGAGGCCCATAGTTTTGGTGCTTCATCTCCTAGGGTTAGGTTTTTCGATGTTTATGGTTTTCCATTGTTTCTCAATAATAAACATGCCCTCAAGCCTCATTGTAACATAGTTGAGAGGCCTATAGCCACCATATCTCTTCTCAGAGATAAGCTACCCGCGCCCTAGCTAGTTTATTTCCATTCTGTATGTAAGAAAATTTCAGTTCTTTGAGATTAATGAAATGAAGTGTTATTTCCACTGCATATTTGTATTCATGGTTATATGTGTATTATGTTGCGTTCCTACATAAATTCATATCAGTGGTATCAGAGCGCTCTTTTTTTTCTCGATCCTTATTTGCATGTCCCCAACGAGGTCGGGGTATAAGGAGTTAGGGCTCGATCTGGTTGAACCTTTGCAAGATCAGCCTTTCAAACCCCGATGGCCACCCATGGGGGAAGAAAAGAAAGATGAGGGAGCAGGAGATATTATCAAAATATTGCTCGAGGAGGCCCTCGAAATAAAAAGGAACATGATGAAGGAAAATTTTTCTTAGATCCTTCAACGTCTGCCCACCGGCGGCGCATCTGCATCCCGAAGCCACTCTGGAGGCACAAATCCCTTTAAGGTACAAGTAAAATTTGACATTCCCACATTTGAGGGCCAAATAAATGTAGATGCCATAGATAGATGGTTGAATCTATTAGAAGGATATTTCTCAGTTCATGAATTTTCCGACTGGGAGAAGATTATTTTGGCACTCCTCAAAGCTACCCCCCATGTCAAGGACTGGGGGGAAACCTAATGTGAGAAAAAGGACAAGATAGAACCCTCTCTGTTCTCATACACACCCACTTGGAATTATTTCCGAGATGCCATCAAGGAACAATACTATCCCATGGGGAGCTATGAGGACAATTACATATAATGGACCACGTTGCAACAACAAAGGGATCAAGATGTGCATGATTTGACGAATCTGTTCCATACCCTGTGCACAAAGTTGGGTATCAAAGATTCAGAGAAAAATTTGGTGCTAAAGTATCACAATTGTCTGCACAGATACATTCAGAAGGAAATTGAGTTCCTCGACATCTCCTTGCTTGGTACGACATACCGGTATGCTGCCAAGATTGAGGATAAATTCAAACAGAAGAAGCGAGACTTTGGATTTGTGAATCAAAAGAAAGGTAAAGGTGGTCCCAAATTGTAGAACAAAGGACAAATCCAATGCATGGTGGCTGAAGACAACTTGCCAAAGCCGCAAGCAAAGAACAACACCGTGAAGCCAAAGAAGGACATGGGAAAGTGGTCTGATTTCCATAAGAGCTCCACTCACAACACAAGTGAGTGTCAGGCCAAGCAGTCATTGGTGGCTGAGATGAGGGCTTCTAAATTAGATGCATGCTCTGACTCTGAATCAGAACCCGACAAGAGGAATGAAAAAGGGAAGCAGATTATTGATCTGGAGCCCAATGCCGCCATTTCCACTGCAAAGATCCAGAAGGAGGAACTGAAAGATCCAGAGGAGGAGGAGTGTCTCTTCCACTCCCAGATGTGGGTAAAGGGTTCCCTACTACAGTTCATTGTTGACAGTGGGAGCCAAAAGAACCTCATTTCAGCAGACATCGTGAAGCGGTTGGGCTTGTTGACCATAGCACACCCACAACCATACACCATCGATTGGCTTCACCAAGGACAGGATCTCTGCGTCAGCCAAAAGTGTCGCCTTCCATACAACATCAAGCCCTTCACGGATGAGGTATTATGTGAAATTTCTCCTCTTGATGTTTATGATGTATTATTAGGCCAACCATACTTGTGGAACAAACATGCTATGTATGAGTCCTGGCCTCACGTTGTTATTGTTACTTTGGGAAATAATTTGTACAGGATACCAGAGATGCCACCACCTGCCGCTATCTCTTTGGTTACTGCAAAAAAATGCAGTAAGTTGATTTCCAAAACTAGGAAATTTGTTTTCCTAATGATCTGTCCCCAGGGAAAGAAGAAGACAATGGTGATGACTGTTAGAAAATTAAATATTACAGAGCAATGCAACATATAAAATATGCGGAAAACACAAGCACAAAAAAAACATAAAACCAAAGAGACACAGATATACGTGGTTCACCCAGTTTGGGATACGTCCACCCCGAACAGCCAATCCTTCCTTTCTATTATCCAGCAAAAATGAAGAGACACAACCTACAATAGATCCGTCGTAATATCCTCTGTTTTCTCTCACAGTCTCCCTATATGTTTCTCGCTCTGAGAATACACATGCAATCCATAGCCGTAATACAATACCCTCATAAAAGTGAGGGGTTGCCTTCTAGGGCAAAAAACCCTAAACTAAACATAACTTCTACTGTCAGATCATCCGCCTAATGAATGGCCCAGATTGACTAGAAATTACTATACTTTTACAAGGAAATTTTACATATGTTCTTAGCTTCGGGGGTGCTGCCCCTGAAACCCCCTGCCAGGGGGGGGGGGCTCCATAAATTCATAGCCACCCCACCCTGGACCCCCCAGGTAGCGTTTAATTACGGGCGGCGTTGTCGCCCCATTAAGGTATAGGGGTCCAACGCTGTGATACAAAATAAACAAGATAATCAGGCTCCACACCCAACAATCTCCCACTTGGAGACTGATTGTAGCAACTGCACCGCTGCTTCATTTGCTGGAAAATAACTCCTATTTGGACCTGGTTGTTTCTCATCTTCATTTTCATCCTTGAAGACCAATTGAAACTGAGCATAATCTCAGTTTCTCCTTGGTTAGAACTTTTATTAGCATATCTGCAGGATTCTGGCTAGTGTGTATCTTTTCTAGCTTCAACTGTCCATCTTCCAATACTGACCGTATGAAATGGTACTTGAGCTGTATGTGTTTAGTCCTGGAATGAAATGCTGAGTTCTTTGCAATATGAATGGCACTTTGGCTATCACTGTATAACGTGCCCATATCATGCTTCTTACCCAATTCATCCATAAACCTTTGTAACCAAATCATTTCTTTACTAGCCTCTGTAGCAGCAACATACTCTGCTTCTGTTGTTGAAAGTGCAACAACACTTTGGATTTTTGAAACCCAACTGACAGTTGTTCCACCTACAATAAATACATATCCTGTAGTGCTCCTCCTGTTATCTCTGTCACCTGCCATATCTGCATCAACATATCCCTGTAGAGCAATGTTTGAACCACCAAAGCATAATGCTTGATTTGTGGTACCTCTCAAATATCTGAGAATCCATTTTACTACCATCCAATGTTCTTTTCCTAGATTTTTCATGTACCTGCTTACAACTCCCACTGCATGTGCAATATCAGGCCTTGTGCAGACCATTGCATACATTAAGCTTCCAACTGCTGATGCATATGGAACTTTAGACATATAATCCATTTCTTCTTGGGTCTTGGGTCACATCTCCTTACTAAGTTTGAAATGGCTAGCAAAAGGTGTATTAACTGGTTTTGCATTCTATATATTAAATATTTTCAACACCTTTTGTATGTGCTCATTCTGAGACAGTGTTAATTTGCGATTTATCCTGTCTCTATTTATTCTCATACCAAGGATTTGTTTTGCAGCTCCCAAATCCTTCATTGCAAATGAATTTTCCACTTTTCTTTTGAGCACATTTATTTCCTACATGTTAGACCCTGCAATAAGCATGTCATCTACATACAATAACAATAGAATATCGCTGCCATCATTTTTCCTTTTCAGATAAACACAATGATCAGAGTGACATCTAGTATAACCTTGTTCAGATATAAACTTGTCAAATTTTAGATACCAATGCCTTGGAGCCTGTTTTAAGCCATACAAGCTCTTCTTTAGCCTGAACACTAATTTTTCTTTCCCTTTGACCTCATATCCTTCTGGTTGCTCCATATAGATCTCTTCCTCCAAATCTCCATGGATAAATGTTGTCTTTACATCTAACTGTTCAAGATGTAAATCTTCCGCTGCTACAAGACTTAAAATAGTTCTGATTGAAGTCATCTTAACAACAAGAGAAAATATTTCATCAAAATAAATACCTTTCTTTTTTGCAAACCCCTTCACCACAAGTATAGCTTTGTACCTCTGTTTTCCTCCATCTTCTTCCTTCAACCTGTAAACCCATTTATTATGCAATGTAGTTTTACCTGCAGGCAACCTGACTAAGTCCCAAGTCTGGTTATGCATTAAGGAGTCCATCTCTTCTTCCATGGCTAGCTCCCACTTCTTCCTGCTTTCAACCTGCATTGCTTCTTCATAACATTCGGGTTCACCAGAATCAGTCAACAATAAATAATATAATGACGAAGAGTATCATTCAGGGGGTCTACTTATCCTGGCAGATCTTCTAACACCACTTTCAGGTGTTTGAGGTTGTTGTTGTTGTGGTGGTGGTGGTTGTTGTTGTTGATTATTATTATTTTTAGGCAACTTTACTTTTTCTGTGATCTCATCAAGAACTATGTATTCTTTGTTTTCTTTTTCCTGTTTCTTTTCCTGCAACTGATTCTTATACAAGACCTTTTCATTGAATATTACATCTCTGCTCCTAATGATTTTGTGATTTTCATAATCATATAAGCGATAACCAAAATCATTAACACCATATCCAATAAAGGTACATTTCTTTGATTTTGCCTCAAGCTTTGTTTTGTTTTCTTTATTAATATGGACAAAGGCCTCACAGCCAAAGGGATTTAAAAAAGAGTAGTTTACCTTTTTACCTGTCCATGCTTCCTCTGGAATACCACCATCCAAGGAACTTGAAGGCCCTCTGTTTATTAGATAAACAACAGTATCTACAACATCTGCCCAAAATTGTAAAGGAAATCCTGCATGCAATCTCATGCGCCTTGCACGCTCCATGATTGTTTTGTTCATTCTTTCTGACAGACCATTTTCTTGTGGTGTTCTTGGAACTGTCTTCTCTCTACAGATTCCATGCTCTGAATAGTACCAATCAAACTCTTTTATGCAATATTCACCTCCATTGTTTGATCTGAGACACTTCAACTTCTTTCTTTTCTCAATCTCAACCAAAGCTTTCCATTTCTTGAAAATATCAAATACATTAGATTTATTCTGAATACAATAAATCCATGTTTTTCTAGTTGCATCATCAATAAAAGTAACATAATAACGAGAGCCACCAAGAGATGATACCTGAGCAGGTCCCCATACATCTGTATGCACAAGCTCTAATTTTTCACTCTTCTTTTCTTTACCAACTCTTAGAAATCTGACTCTCTTCTGTTTTCCATAAATGCATTCCTCACAGAAATCCAAATCAACATTCTTCAAACCCGACAACAAATTTCGTGAGTGAAGAATCTTCATCCCCTTCTCACTCATGTGTCCGAGCCTATGATTCCATAATGTTGCATCTGCTCCTTTGGAATTTAAAGCATTAACAGAGTTAGAAATACCATTGCGTAAATACAATGTACCAACCTTTTCGCCTTTTGCTATTACTAGGGCTCCTTTGGTGACCTTCCAAGTTTTATCTGTGAAAGTTGTCACGCAACCTTCACTGCCTAACTGCCCTGTTGAAATCCGATTTTTCTTCAGATCTGGAAACATACCTTACCTCCTTTACTAACCATTGGTTTCCATTTTGTTGTTTTACAAGAACTTTACCCATTCCAACAATTTTACAGGGTTTATCATCACCCAAACGGACTTGTCCAAAATCTCCTTGAACATAGTCATGAAAATATTTCTTATCAGGTGTGGCATGGAATGAGGCCCCTAAATCTACAACCCAAGAATCAGTAACATTTTTGAAAGAAAGAATCAAATCATCTTGTAACGCATCACCTATCACATTTGCTTCATGATTGTTTTCTTGCTGTGCATCTCCTTCTTTTCCTTTCCGAGATCTACAGTCTTTCTTTAGGTATCCTTTCTTTCCGCATTTCCAGCACACTATCCATGATCTGGACTTGGATCTGCCTTTCCTTGATTTATTGCGATATCCCGAGCTCTTTCCTCTTTCCATTCTTCTTCCCCTAGACTCTGCACTCAAAGCATTACCCGATGTCTCACTGGAGCTTTTCCGTCGCATTTCCTCGCTAAGGATAGCACCGAAAACATCATCAAACTTTAAAGTACTAGATCCAGAGACAGAGTTACTAATGGCCATAACTAAACCATTCCAGCTTTCTGCAAATGAGCACAGAAATAAAAGAGCCCTAGCTTCATCATCAAATTTTACCCCTACAGAACTTAGCTGTCTGGTAGCTATATTAAAATCATTTAAATGGTCTGCAACAGATCCACCTTCCGACATCTTCATATTAAATAAACGTTTCATAAAAATACCTTGTTTAAGGCCGAGGGTTTTTCATATAGTTTCGCCAACGCCTTAATCAAACCCTCTGTTGTTGTTTCCTTCGAAATATTGAAGGCTACCGACGCCGCGAGGCACAACCGTACTGTTTCGAGCACCTTTCTATTGAGAATATCCCATTTTGCGTCTGTCATAGTCATCGGCTTCTTTGTTTTTCCGCTCAATGGTAGGTACAGATCTTTCTAATACAGATAATCTTTCATCTGCATTTTCCACAGCGCGAAGTTTTGGCTGTTAAATTTCTCGACCCTAAACTTACCATCTTCCGCCATTTCTCCCACTCGAACTAGGAACCCTTCTTTCCTGCGAGTTTATCAACCAAATAGACCTTCGGCTCAAATACCAGTTGTTAGAAAATTAAATATTACAGAGCAATGCAACATATAAAATATGCGGAAAACACAAGCACACAAAAAACATAAAACTAGAGAGACACAAATATACGTGGTTCACCCAGTTTGGGCTACGTCCAACCCGAACAACCAGTCCTTCCTTTCTATTATCCAGCAAAAATGAAGAGACACAACCTACAGCAGATCCATTGTATTATCATCTGTTCTCTCTCACAGTCTCCCTATCTGTTTCTCACTCTGAGAATACACACACCATCCATAGCCGCAATACAATACCCTCATAAAAGCGAGGGGTTGCCTTCTAGGGTAAAAAACCCTAAACTAAACATAACTTCTACCGTCAGATCATCTGCTTAATGAATGACCCAGATTGACTAGAAATTACTATACTTTTACAAGGCAATTTTACATCTATTCTTAGCTTCGGGAGTGCTGCCCCCGAAACCCCCCGCCAGGGGGGGGCTCCATAAAGTCGCAGCCGCCTCCCCTGGACCCCCCAGGCAGCGTTTAATTACGGGCGGCATAAGGTAAAGGGGTCCAATGTTGTGATACAAAATAAACAAGATAATCAGGCTCCACACATAACAATGACCTCTAGACAGGTCTTCTCTGCATGAAAACAACAAATGGACAAGGTTGTGGAGGAGTGCGGGGACATCTTCACCTCACCCATAAGGGTGCCTCTACACTGTCAAGTCAAGCACCCCATTGATCTAACCCCAGTTGCGCCACTACCCAATGGACTGATCTATCATCGGTTTGTTCTGAATAACGATGAAATAAAGAGTCAGTTTTAGGAGTTGTTACAAAAAGGTCACATACGGCTGAGCTCATCACCCTATAGGAGCCCGATCGTGTTGGTACACAAGAAGGATGGGACTTGGAGACTATGTATTGACTATCGGGCGCTGAAAAAGATCATTGTTCGAAATAGGTACCCGATCCCACAGATTGATGACCTTATGGACCAACCCAAAGGGGCGAAATATTTCAGCAAGATCGACTTGAAGTCTGGGTATCACCAGGTACCAATTAAACCCTTTGATGTGTGGAAGACTGCCTTCAAAGCCAAGGAGGGCCTTTTTGAATAGCTGGTCATGCCTTTCGGGTTGAAGAATGCTCCTGCAACCTTCATGAGGTTGATGGATGACATCTTGCGGCCATTAACCAACTCATTCATAGTGGTGTACTTGGATGAAATTCTGATCTTCAGCCAGACTTGGGAAGAGAACATCCACCACATCCGACAGGTCCTCCAAATACCACGACAACACAAGTTCTGTACCAATTTGGAGAAGTGCACTTTTGGCATGACCCAGGTTCAATATCTGGGATAAATTGTTGATGAAAGGGGGGTGCATGTGGATCCAACCAAGAACCAGTCATTCAGGATTGGCCAGCCCCAATCACTCTAACAGAGCTTCACATCTTTCTGCGTCTTGCTAATTTCTACCGCAGGTTCATGTTGTGATTCTCTCATATCACTTGGCCCTTGATTCAAGTCACCAAGGGAGGAGCAAAAGCAAAATTATTTTGGTTAGAATCTCAACAGAAGGCATTCGTAGAATTGAAACATCGCCTCTATTCTGCCCCAGTTCTCACATTACCAGACTTGCAACAACCATTTGAGATCGAGACATATGCCTCTGACTATGCTATTGGGGCAGTTCTTACTCAACAGGGGCATCCAGTGGCATATCACAGTGAGACATTGTTCGACATAGTCCGCAAGTATCCAACTTATGACAAAGAAATGTATTCCATTATGTAGGCTTGTCAACAATGGAAGCATTACATTTTTGGGAAGGAAACAATCATCCACACAAACCACCGACCCCTGCAGTTCATACAGACACAAGGGAAGTTGCAGAACGATTACCATTAGAAGTGGTCCACATATATGCAACAATTTCATTTTAACATCAAGTACAAGAAGGGTAGCACTAATAATGTTGCAGATTGCCTCAGTCGACCACCGATCGTGGGGCTAACCATAGTTATGAACTCTTGTGGGCATGAGACTTCTGATTGGCCTCTTCTCTATAAGAGTGATCCAGAATCCGGTCACACATACAAGACACTCTTAGAGGGTACCCAAGTTCCAAAATTTTGCCTCCAAGATTCAAAACTACAGTCGAAGTCGCTGGGAATTTCGAGGTCAAGAAAATAGTGGCAGTACTGCAGAAGTATTTATATTTTCTAAACCTTCGACATGATGTCGGGAAGTACATTAGATCCTGCACTGCTTGCGCCATTGCCAAATAGAATATCAAGAAGTAAGGCCTCTATACCTCGCTACCTACCCCTAGTCGACCTTGAGAATCCATCTCCATGGATTACATGTCGGGCCTTCCTTCTACTAAGCATGGAAACGATTGTGTTTTCGTGGTCCTCGACATATGGCCATTATGGCAACCTGCAAAAAGAATATGACAGCATAAGTCACTGCTAAACTCTTCTTTGAACGAGTGTGGGTGCACTTTGGGATCCCATAGTCTATCATCTCAGATTGGGATAACAGGTTCCTCAACACATTTTGGTCCAACTTCTGGTCAATGGTGGACACCAAGCTCACCAAGTCCACAACTTTCTATCCCCAAACTGATGGCCAAACATAGGTCATCAACATGATGATTGTACACATTCTGCGCATGTAAAATTCAAATCATCCACGCACATGGGATGATAGCCTCACCTATGTACAACACAATTATAACTGGGCTCTCCACAGCTCAACCGACAACAAACCCTTTTAGGTGGGCTTGGGATTCCAACCACTATGTACGACTGACGTAGCCATGCCCTTTGCGGCTACTCAGGCCGATTCGGCTCATGTACAGTCTGAATCTGACAAAGTGAGCAAAATAATCAAGTGCATTCATCACATTCGCCAACAGTTTCATGATATATTGTACAAAGCCAATGCTAAGTACAACCAACGACATGATCAACATCGGGTGCCACACAACTTCCAGGTGGGCGACAAAGTGTGGCTACATTTGAAGAAGGAGAGCCTCATTGGACGCCACCACAAGCTTCACCCGCTCTGATATGGGTCGTACACCATCACCAAGGCTATAGGGAACAATGCCTTTGAGCTCATTATTCCACCATTCCTTCGTTTGTACCCAGTATTCAATGTGGACCACCTTCGGCCCTACTTCCCACCTCTACTAGACACCTCCGACATTGAAGAACAAATCACACCCACAGAGTTAAATCCAGATTGAATGGAACATGCCACCACAGATTGTATCATGGATGTGCAAATCAAGAACACTCACCAATAGAAGATCCAACTATATCGGGTTTTCAAATCTAGCCAAATCCTGCACCAAGGCAAGTGGTTCACCAGGGACCAAGTTCAGCAGAAGTTTCCTCATCTCATGGAGGACCTCAATGCAATGGGGACCATTGCTTCTTAAGGGGGGAGGAATGTCTAGGTGGATATTGGTGGCCACCCACCTATTCCACTTGGGGCACCACCATTGTCTCTTTCAGTTTTTCCGTTTCGGCACAACTTACTATTTGTTGGGAAAAATACTGAGAGGGGGGGGGGGGGGGGGGGGTGAATCGCATATCAGATATTCAAAATTTCTTACTTTTTCACTCTCTAAAACCCATACGCTACTTTCCTTTAGTAAACTCGCGTATACACGCGGATATCCTTCATACAACTCGCGTATTAGCAGAGATCTAAATATGCAGATATTTATTGACTTAGTTCTTTGCAATATTCATTCATCTGATGTTAAGTTAATAGTAAACATGTGTAGTAACAACAAAATAAACCATCACACAAAGCATCACACATGAACACCTAGATTTTTAGGTGGAAACCCAAGTCGAGAGAAAACCACCGCTGCAAGCCAAGCCACAAACTTCCTTCAATATTTTATTATAGAGAAAACATCTTACAACATATGTGCCAGGTGATTTCCCATCAAGACGTTGTGCACCCACTCCGCGCTCGCTTACTGTGTCTCTCTCCTCGAAGGGAGTCTAACCCCCCGACTCGCTTGTTTACCAGCTTCCCTGGAAGGGAGCTACAACCCCCTGCTCTCGTTTACCAGCCTCACCTGGAAGGGAGCTACAACCCCCTGACTGAAGGCTACAACCCTCAGCACCTCTATGGACCACGTTTCATCAATTTTCACACTGGATCCAAAGCATCCTTTAGGACACCACTTATAGGCCACGTTTCATCATGTTTTCAGACTGGACCCACTCCATACATTTAAGCACAGTCAACCATGAAACAGATACATATAACTCACTGACAGATATCAGTAAACCAGCAGAACAGATCAGACATTTCTTACCACAGACTTCAGCAAACCCTAGTTTGCATACGTGCTTTCCTTTCTCTGATGTCACGTATATACGCGCTTCCGTTCACATAAACCAGCGTATACTTCTGTACATATTACAGAGCTAATTTTATTGTGCATACGCGCTTTCTCTTCAGCGAAGCCGCGTATATACGCGCTTCCTCTTCAGCGAACTAGCGTATGGTTCTTCAGACTTTTATGTCATTGCAATTCTTCACCACAGATACATCACTTCAGATTTTACCCTTTACCTCAGACAGATGTTCGCCTCATCACAGATCTAATCATTCCATAAACAGATCTAGCAAATACAAGTACATTTCAAATCTAGATCCCCTTCTTCATCATTGGTGCATCATACATTCAGATCTATCATTCAACTGTAACCCTTTCCATTCAGATATACTTCAGAGAGAAGTATTCATTCAAGCTCAGACATCTTGCACCCACTCTCATGATTTGCACAATGAATTTCTTCTCCTTATATAGGTTTACCCTTTTTCAATACCATGAGCCCCTTTTTCAATACCATGAGCCAAAACAATACCATGAGCCCAAAACTACATTACTTCCGATGTTATTCCTGGACGGGGTCATTTAGACGAATCATTACCCAATACAATGGGTCAATACCATGGTGGTTACCCCTGGTTTTTCACTTTATGAGCGCTTTTTCCCATACGCGACTTGACACGTTGTTTCCCGCGTTCATACGCGACTTCTCCTAGGAAACTCCGCGTATGCCTTGAGACATACTCTTTTTATCATAGATCTAGCACATACTGAATTTCTTTCTTCATTCCCTTCTGTACTCACTGTAGATACATCAGATTTACTTCATCAAGACCATATTCTATCAATCACAACTTCATCAAGTAAGTTTCCATCTTCTTCATCAAGTGGGTTGCCATTCAATGACAACACTCAGCATCATATTGCTAACTAACATCATTTCACATCAGATTTACATCATTTACCAAGTCCATCAGGTCAAGAATAACTTCATCAGGTGGATTGCCATCAAGGACAACACATGCCAACACTCTCATGTCTTCATCTTCATTCAGTGGGTTGCCATCAAGGACAACACTCTGCGTCATATTGCCAACACTATTTTTAGCAGTTTTTCGGGTCCCGAATTTCCAAAGTTGTTTTGAGGCCCTAAACGACATTTTTTGGGAAAACTGGGAGAAATATGGGTGTGTGGACCAATGTTGCTCACACAAATATTTTTATTCCTCAGATAGATCTTTATAACGAGGTATGGTGCACGTCAAACAAAGATCGTATGCCAAAGTTACATCCCCGGGAAGTTGAAACACCAATTTACCCAAACGGGGCCCATAGTTTTGGCGCTTCATCTCCTAGGGTTATGTTTTTGGATGTTTATGGTTTTTCAATGTTTCTCAATAATAAATAGGCCCTCGATTCTCATTGTAACACAGTTGAGAGGCCTGTAGCCATCACATCTCTTCTCAAAGATAAGCTACCCGCGCCCTAGCTAGTTTATTTTTATTTTGTCTGTAAGAAAATTTTAGTTCTTTGATATTAATGAAATGAAGTGTTATTTCCGCTGCTTCTTTGTATTCATGGTTATATGTGTATTTTGTTACGTTCCTACATAAATTCAGATCACATTCTTAACTATCCAACCCAAAGGGTATGGTTTATGATGTGGTATAGCTTCAAGGTTAAGCTTTTTGACTAAGTATTATGAAATAAAGTTTGATTGTGACCTCGTATCAAATAATGCATCAATATTTGTATGATTAGAAATCACTCTAACATGGAAAAATTCTATCCTTGTGTATTCATTTGGAGTGTTTTTTTGACTATTTGAGGAACTAGAACTTGCTATGGATTCTTTTCCTTTGTTAACCATGGCAACTATCTTGGTCTTATCTCCTGAATCAGATCCAAGATCTTGTTGTGTAGTGGCATTCTTCCCTTTGTTATTTGGTTCTTGGCCTTAGTTCGGGATGTAGTTTCCAACAGTTGGCTTCATCATGCCCCTCTTTGGAACAATGTTTTCATGTACTTTTCTCCCCTCCTTTCTTGATACTTGCATTGTTATTCCCCTTCCATTTTCCTCCCTTCTATTTTCCATTACCCTTGAATGGATTCTTCTTACTACCATCTTCCTTAATGTTCTTTCCCCTTGCTTCAAGATGTGTGGCTTGCACACATACTTCATCTATTTTGTTTGGTTTAAACATAAGGATAGTATGTTTCAAGTAGGAACGTAAACCTCCTATATATTTCAAGAGTGTATCTTGTGAATTCAATTTTACTCCTAACAACAAAGCCCTCTTTCTAAACTCCTGAGTGTACTCTTGCACAATTTTGCCTTTGAGCTTCCTAAAGTTTTGCCAACTCATAATTTATTTTTGCATATAGGCTAATGGATAAAACCATATTTTAATGGAAGAAACGAATTCAATCCAATAAATGGAAATCTTACCATGAATTCGCATTTCCTCTTGTGTCTTGGTCTCCCACCAAACTAGTGCTGCTCCTTCTAGACTTAATGAATCCAACTGGATCTTTATGCCATCTTCTTGTAGATTTTTAATTTTGCAATATACTTCCAATTGACGAATCCAATTGTCTAACTTCTCTACATTAACCTCTCCATTGTATATGGGAAGTTCAAACTTGATGTCCAACTTGAGTAATGGAGTCTTTCCTTTTGGGATCTTGGAATGAGTGTGGGTATAAGTTTCGTAGTGGATGTGAAAGATGAAGATGCTAATGAAGATAATGAAGATGAGAATGGTGGAGATGGAGGTGGCTTTCCTCCACTACCTTTTGAGTTCTTCTCTTCATCCTTCTTACTTTTTGAAGATCCTTCTCCATGTGGAGGCTTTGAACCTTCTCCAGATTTTTCTACAATGAATGATTCTTTGCATATCTTTGAAGTCTCCCTTAACATCCTCTTCTTCAGAATTTTCATGAGTCTCTTCATATCCTAAAATTTTGGCTTTGGATTCAAACTCAATATATCTAGTTTGTACCTCTTCAATCAATTCAGCTTCTTGTGCAATTCAGACCTCTTCAATATCAATTGATGGATATGGAATTTGAGGTGCTTCAGGTGCTGCTTTGAGTGGTCCTTTGGGTGAGGATGAAGCTTTCTCAACTCTCTTCCTTATTTTCCTAATATCAGGGCTAGCTACCAATAGCTTCCCTTCTCCTCTCTACAACTTCAACCTTGTAAGCATCACAAAAATTGCAACTATTAAAACTCTTCAAGAAAAGCAAGCAAGAAACCTTGTGCTTTGATACAAAGTTAATCTGAAATTGATTGTTAGTTATTGATGTGCTAATATCAGTTTCAGATTTAAATAAACATTTCTTTGGTTTTCTTATACATTAAGAGTTTTTCCATGAGCATGTGATTTTCAATTCATTGAAATTGGTGAAATTTAGTGTTTTTCATGAACTTAGAAGTATAGAAACTAATTGTTGAACATAAGCAAATAAAAACACAATAAGAAAAAATGACACAGCTCAATACACAAGTTTCTGATGAAAGAGTTAACCCTTCCCAGGCTACATCTCCTTGGTTCAGATTCATAGTGTGGGCCTTTGTGTTAGCTTCAAATGTGAAAAATTTTTGTTTAAAGTCTCATGTTGCCTTTGCAACCTACTCCAATGGCTCCAAAACATTAAAATCTACCAAAAATGATTGTTCCTGAGCTCATTTTGGTCGAACATTGCCTCAGTTATGGAAAAAACAAGATTTCCTACAATTTCTCGTCTAAATCTGGGATTCCTCTAGTTAGATTTCCAAATTTAGCAAGGCTACCTAAAAAATGTGCCTCCGCCAGTCGAACCGCCATGTTAATTTGCACTTAATTAAGAGATAGGCATGTTTAAAAATAAGATACATGAAAATTTAAGGTTGCGCACATTTAGCACTAACTGCGAGTTAATATGTATTAACTATGTATTAACATAATTAAACATGGGTTAATATTGTATTAAATCTATGCCAATAGTAGCGCTGGTCATCGGTCTTGTGCTGTTGGACATATGGGAGGAGGATGGTCCCCTCCAGAGCATCAAATGTTGGCACGATAAACTTCAAATAGACGTGGTCAACCATATGGTTAATACCCACGGTGAGAGGAGAGGCAATAAGATGGTTTGCTGGTGGGCAGTAGCTCTGGGTTCAACCCTGACCCCCGCCATAAGTTTTGTTCTGCTATGCTATTAAAAAATTCCACCAAGATTTATCCATTCCGCGAGAGTTAGCCATTCCTCCAAATGTAGAGATCTCCTCCATAGTTGACTCCGCCATAGTGTAAGGTTTGGGACCTTGTGTTATATATATATATATATATATATATATATATATATATATATATATATGCGCCATACACCATAGTTCGGCCTTGTAATAAAACATGCCTCCAACCTTGTAATAAAATACAATATGCGCCCATTTCATAATGAATTCAACCTGCCATGTCATGTGGGAGGGGGGGGGGGCAGGGGCGCGTACGTGGCATGCCATGTGGCCCTTCCCCATTGGCCCATAACTGCACCATATAAAAATAATAACATTGCACCACTAAATAAAAAATTCACCCTTAGTCTTAGGATTTAAAAAAATTCCCTTCCTAGTCAACATTGGCGAATCCGGTTGTGCCACTTGGCACAGTGTCATTAGCTATTTCTGGAGAATATTCCCTGTGAAGCTGACTGGACTACCACATCATCCCTGTACCTGTTCTTCTCATTTTTTTGTCTGTTTGGGAAAATGAATAGCAGGCCATAATTCCGTGATACGAAATCAAAATTTTATGAAACGTGTTGCATTGGAATCTCGGAGACGATATCTATCCATGCATTTAGGTCTAAATCATTTCTGAGCACTTTCAATTTTGAGCTAAAAACAGAGCCTTAGATCAATGACCTTCACTCGTGGTGGCCCTGAGCTTCAAATTTATTCAAGGCAACAAAAACCTATGTAAAATTGTTCCTCTGCCTCTGAAACCAATTCCAATGTGTTCATAGCATGCCAATTAGCCAAAAATGACTCTTTTTGAGCTCAATTTGGTCGAAAATTGATCTAGTTATGGAAAAAACAAACTTTCCCCCAATTTCTCCTCCAAATTTAGAAGGACTCCAGCTAAATCCGACAAATGTGGCAGAATCTCCAAATTTAGCGCCACCTCTAATTAGGAGAAGGCTTCATTAAAATATAAGTGTGATTAATTGTAGATAAGCACACATTAATCGTGCTTAGTGGGAGGCGCTAGCTCTTGGTTACATGGTACGGTCACGTGGAGTAAGGCTAGCCCGCGGGGCTGGCCCCCTCCGTTCCCGCCACTAGATCAAGAACCACATTAAAATATAAGTTTGCTGCATAAATTTGCAAGGTTCATTAACACTGTTCAATGGTAAATTAATGCAATGGAGAGGCTGAGGTTATGTGGTCAAGCCTCGACCCCATCCATCGATACACTATTTGGCACCATGTATGTAACACGCCATTCCAACATTAATACAAAACCTTTTCCATGATATATTATATGTCTTCGCATAAAATGTATTGCTCCTCCAAACTATAGGTTAACAACCATATGTGCTGCACCTTTTACATTGTTTAATACGCCAACCATACCTTTGATTTCACATACCATTATAACCTTAACATAAGGTCAATATACCACGATATACTTTTGAATATATGCGTTCATTCTTTATGCTAATATTTAATATATATATATATATATATATATATATATATATATATATATATATATATATATATATGCCATGGTAATTAGGATATTATCTACTCCACATTTAATTAAAACAAAATCCAATGTATTATCATTATGTGGACTATGGTTTGTAATGCCACCCGAGATATAAAAATCAAACTTTAGGTATAAAATAAAATATGTGGAATTTGAATTAATATTAAGGTTTAGATTAATTATATATATATATATATATATATATATATATATATATATATATATATATCCAATCCGTAATATAAAAAAAATGATTTCTACCACATAAATATCAATGAGCCCAAATTCAACTTTAGGAGGTCATTGGACAAATTTCACCTTCACAAACTGAATTGGCAAATCCAACAGTGACACTTGTCACAGTCCCATTGGAAAACAACTGAAGAATATTCCTTGAATGTTGACTGGGCTGCCATGTCATCTGTACCTATTCTCCAATTTTTTTATAAAAAACTGTCTGTTCTAAACGACAATCAATAGACCATAACTTCCTCATTCGAACTTGATTTTCAACAAAACGAGTTGTGTTGGGTTCCTTGCAATGGGACGATTGCGGTCATTCTAGTTTCATTCAATTCTAAACATTTTCATTTTTGAGCTAAAATATTGAGCCCATGATCAGGTGGTGATATATGATTGGCCTGGATGGCAGCAAAAGATGATGTCAGCACAAGAACTAGGAGTGTGACATGTGGAATCCATTTTTGGCACTTTTGGGTACCCAAAGAGCCCAGATTTGAGTGACATGTGTCACCACTCATAGGTTGACACGTGGAAAGAGTGATTTCATTGTAACGTCATCCCATAGGCATGACCCTAATGGTTAATAAAAAGGAATAAAGAGAGAGAAGCGAGTAGCAGGAGTCGTCGACATTGATAGCACGACCACGGTCATCCAATGATAAGAGTGTCAAGAGGACCCATAGGATTAAAACTCATCCCAAAGACTTTACCTCAGAGGTATTGTTAAATGAACTTAGTGGAAACCCTAGGTAGCAAGCACCGATCCATGGAGGCAGTGTAGCAACCAATCATAAAGGGTGTCGGGAAGTCCATAAATAACACGTTGAATCGACAGAGAAACCCCCAATGCGTTTACAAATTCCCACAAAAATGAATGTGCCAGGATGTTGGTGGTTATACGCTAAGCACTCGCACATGGCCCTATGCCATAGGTAGAAACCAAAGGCTCAAAGGAAATAAATATCTATGGAGGCTCTGGGAGTAGCCAATTTCCAACTCCGTGGATTATTTTGTGTAGATAGAAAGGGGATAGGAGATGCAAAGCTACGAAATTTAGCATGATTGGTGGTCCTCTCACGTAGAGGCGTGACCAATGGTGAAGAGCCATTAAGAAAAGAAAAAGGCTCTCGAAAAGACTTAAATGGGCTTAGAACCTAGGTCCTAAGTCGGTGGTTGAAGAGACCCTATCTTATAGCAGAAAAATAGGTAATGGTGTCGAGGTAAAGGTGCTTAAAGGAAAAAATGTGAAAAAATAAGTTTTGGCAGCGAAATTTGGTCGTTAAGCCAAATAAACTGCAAAATAGTAAGCACACTGCTAAATCCTATACAAAGATAGAATTGAAGAAAACAACAGTTTGACTCAATTTTTGAGTCTAAAACTACAAATCAAGGCTCAGAACTTGATGAAGAGAATTCATAGGACACAAGTGAACAGAACAAAGGAAAATAATATTGATTCATGCAAAAATACAAGAAGCCATAATTAGAAAAATAAAAACTATAAAATAAGGCCTAATCAAGCAGAATATGCACAAGCTTTTGAGACAGAGCTTCTGGTGCAGCGAAGTGTTTTTTAGTGATCAGAGATTGCTAAAGGTGTTGGTGTTTGAGGGATTCACTTGTTTTTTAAAGTAGAGAAGGCATTCTTGTTTCTAAGTATGAAAATGGATGAAAGATTGAAACAGTGAGTGTCAAGCAAGTTGTAGCTTGTTGATTAAAGGATGGTGCTCCTTCTAGTGGGTACCAGAGAATAGTTGGGGTTGTAGCTCCATTCAGTTGTAGTTGATAAACTAGGAAGTTGTAACTTCATGTTGGTTGTAACCAGAACATTGTATTTTCAAGTTGTAGCTTTCCCTATTAATAAAATATAGAAGAAACTTTGATTTAGTTACTTATTATTTGCATGTTCCATTGATTGTTGAAGTAATTGTTGCTTATTGTTGAAAGTGTTTTTTATTGTCTTATTGTGAAAATAAAATTTTAAATTATTAAAATTTTACAATACTGATTCCCCCCTCTCAGAATTGTCTTGGTTTCCAACAATTGGTATCAGAGCCAAGTTACATCTTATCAGCCTGAAAACTGGAAGAAAAGATCAAGGACCATGGAAAATCAGGAAGGAAGTTTTACCAATAAGGCACCTATGTTCAATGGAACAAACTATGTGTTTTGGAAAGTGAGGATGGATACCTACATTCAGTCACTTGGAGCTGATGTGTGGGATGTTGTGGAAGAATAATATCAAAGACCTCCAATAGTGGTTATAAAATATAAAAAATTGGAGTTCACATGAAATGCTAAAGCATTGCATGTCCTGCTTGCTGGTATACCTAAATCAAAGCTTGTCAAAGTAATGGATTGCACATCTTCCAAACAAATCTAGGACAAGATGAGTAGTTGATATGAAGGAGAAAACACGGTAAATAAATATAAAGTCCAAGGTTTTAGGATCCAATTTGAATAATTGAGCATGCATTATTATGAATATATTGCAACGCATTTTTTAAGAGCTGATGTTGTTGTGAACTCCATAAGAAGGCTTGATGAGAAGCTAGATGAAGGTATGGTATTTCAAAAGGTGTTGAGATATCTTCTTGAGAGGTTTAATCCCAAGTTGTTAGCCATTGAAGAAATGCCCAATATAGTCACTCTCACTTTATATCAAATCCTTGGAATGCTCACTGCTTATGAGATGAGGATTTCTAAAGGAAATTATGTAGCCAAAGAATCAACCTTAAAAGAAGAAAATAAGTGCAAGGATGAATATTATGACACATGTTGTGAATCATATGACGAAGAAGTTCACTTTCTGAGGAAGCTCAAGTGAGGATATGGCAAGTATAAAGGTAAGTTTCAGGCTTTAAATGTTTTAATTGTGGAAAAGTTGGTCATTATGCATCAAAGTGTCCTAAAAAGAAGAAAAATGGTTATGATCCTTGTTAGCACTAGAATCAGTACTTGGACTGCATCAAGCGCTTGACCAGACACATCTTAAGCTCAAGGGTTATTCTTGTGATTTGATTGGGTTTTTTGGAAAGTGGTTGGATCTCAAGCACTTTGAAAGGAATGTTGAACAGATAAAAGGCTTTGACACATATGAGGGCACTGGTGTAGGACGTGGTAGAAAAATTGAGTTTTTAGCTTGATGGTTAGAAGAATTAAAGAAAGACGGTGGGTTTGTAGAACAAAAATCCACTGCTGGGAGGAAAAATGACACAAATTCCAGATCTGAAATGTAGAGTGAAAGAACTATTTTAAAAGACTTACAAGAATCTCACTTTACTTTTAAATATTCCCATTACAAGGAATGCTTCTGACTAACATAACCTCATGAATCAGGAATGCTTAGTGAATCAAGATTGACAAAAATAGATTAACATGCATACTAGATCAAAAGACTTACAAAAACAGATTAACATGCATACTAGATCAAAATACTTACAAAAACATTAAACAGGGTTTAATTCCACCTCAAGGAATGCTTATGAACAATCTTCAATTTATATTGGAACAAGACTTACAAAAACAGATCCATATGACTTGAAGCTTCATCGTAAGACTAACAAGAACATGAAGTAGAATTCTTATGACAGATTTGAAAAGAAAGATATGAGATATGGAAAAACAAGAGAAAAAAAAATACACACACAATATGATTTGTGAATCCTCAAGAGAGTAATCTAGAATGTATTATGTGTTCAACAATACACAGATTCAGGAATACTAGGCCCCGTGCCACCAACCATCTCCCTTTTTACATAGCATTTTATCACATATACACAAAAATAATAAAATGTCATCTCCAGAAAAGGAGTAAACCTATTCCCAAAAGTTATTATGATCTCGTGCAAGAGATGAAGCTTATCCTAAAACTTTAATACAAAGTGCTATGACATAATGAAAATAACAACATCAAGACTAACAATTTGAAGTGGTTTGTATGATGTGGCAGTTTATGGGAAGACTCCTCTTCTTTTCTGGTGCAACCAACTCCACAAAAAGTGTAAACAAAACTGAAAATGGCATGTGGCTGTCATGATGGCCATTCTATTTTACTGCTTGCTTTTGTCTCTTCTGCGTCGGTTACTATCACCATATCATCACAGTTTCAAAAAAATTCCCTTTGTTGACTTGGCCTCTTCTGCTCTAGTTCTTTGAATGAATCTTCAGTCTTGGTAGCTTTGGCGGAGTTTAAAACATAAAGCCTTTTATTCCTTTAATAATTGGTAGAAACTCCCTTTCTTTGGTAAATGGTGGAAAAACTTTTACTTTGTGGCTTTTCGAGTCCTTCTGTTGTGCTTAGCCCTTTTCCACATAAAACAATGTAAAAACCTCATGTACCTCGACTTGAAATCCTTTAGGTTTCAGCATTGACCCGCATCGCATCCGCACAAATATCGCAAATCACAAGGTTTTGGATCAGGGAAATGAGGTAAGTGCTAAAACTTGCGAAGTACGATGAGCAATGGACGAAAATGACGTGGAAAGGAAAGGTGGGTCCCTTTGATATTGCATCGCAACATACAAACCTTAACTTGCGACAACTTAACAATAAACATAAGAATTGCCGATTGCGATGTGCGGTGGGGAAAAGGTGATGTGGCAGGGAAATGGGTCCCATTATTTCGCACATCGCACTTCAGAGGGATTTTAGGATACATAAATTGTGATATAAATTCACATTTGCAAAATGCCAATTGTGATGAAAGGTAAGGAAGGGGTCAGAAAATTTGTTACAAAGTGTAAGCGTTTATGCGGTTTCCCGACATATATATATATATATATATATATATATATATATATATATATATATATATATATATATATATATATATATATATATATATATATCAAGCAAGATAAAGTGGGGGGCGGAGCTGAAACAGAGGTATCGGTGCTCAATATGAGTGAAGTGAATACAACCATCCTTTGCCTTGGTGCCCAAAAGTATCTTCTTGGAATAACATAACCAAAATCAGTGCTAACAATCCTAAAGAAAATTTTAAGAAGGTTCAGAAGGAGAAAAAGAAGGCTAAGAAGAGAGGCTTCTATGTTCAAGAAGAGAGCTCTTCTGAAAGTGATCCCAACCAATCCTCAGATGAGGAAAAATATGATGATAGCTCTAAATAATTCATGCTTATGGCCATAATATGCAAGTCGAGGTTGTTTTTGATGACGATGAAGGAGAATTTGATCTTGAAGGAGAACTAGTAAGTTCACTTGAGGAGATAGAGAGGTTGAGAAAGAAAAACAAAACCCAGAAGGAATCTTTGATAAAAGTAAAAGTTGAGGTTGTTGAACCATTTCTGTTGCAAATAGAAGAAGGTAAGAAATACAACATTCCTTGAACTAACAGTTGAATGAAAAGGCTCAAATATATGAGAATTTGGAAGGAGAAATTGTATTGCTGAAGAAGGAATTAGAGAAGGCTAAAATACAACTCAGTTTCAATCAAAAATTTGGAAAAGGGACTGAAGATCTAAATGAGATATTGGAAGCACAACGAGCCTCCTCAAATTGAAATAGTCTAGGACATGAAGTTGATTTCAGCGAAAAAATTGAATTAAAGGATAAAAATACAATTACCTTTGTTATAGAAAAATAAAGAACTGCAAAACAACAATAGAAACTTACTCAAAAAAAATAAAAATCACCAGTACCAAAATAATAACATTGGCCAAGCAAATCTAACTACCCAAAAGTCAGCTTAGTGCGGAAGGCATCCTTCTAGGAACAATGATATTTTCCCAGGGTATTGTTTCACGTGCACCAATTATGGCCACATATTAGTAAACTACAAAGTTAATATCTCTTACAAGCATCTCATATCTAGCATAATAATTCAACAGAGAAGAAGCCAACCCAGGTATAATACTTCTTTCTCTCCCATGAATTATCAAGTGAAACTTTTTAAATGCCAAAATTTTGGGTGTATAACAGTTAATTGTAGGCTTAAAGAAAGGAAGACATAGTCAATAGTTGAGAAAATTGGATAGAATCCCAAAGTTTAGAAAGAAAAAGAAAAACAGAGCAATGTGATATTGGTTTGTATGCTCAAAATGGTGGGAACCATTGGTATGTAGAAAATGGTTGTTCCAAGTACATGACCAAAGATAGAAGCAAGTTTCTAAATTGGATGCCATTTGACAAAGGTAATCTGACTTTTAGCAACAATGCTCCAAGAAAAATAATTGCAAAAGGAGTGGTCAGTCTATCAAGTGGAAAAGGTAAGGCCAAGAACATTTTGTATGTTGATGTTTTGAAACATAAGTTTTTGAGAGTTTCTCAGATGTGTAATCAAGTTTATGATGTGATCTTCAAAGCTAAAAAGTGTCAAATCAAGTCCATAGGTACAGGAGAAATAGTTGTTGAAGTTGTAAAAATAGATAACAATGTCTATGTGTTGTGTAGAAATTTGAATAAATGATATATTATTCACCGAGATTCTCCTGATCACACACTATTTTAGCTTCATGCATAATACAAAATATCTTCTACCATTGATCATTAATTGCGGAAATAAAATCAATTACATGCACACATTAAAACCATAAACAATCACACATATGAACACAGTATTTCATGGGAAAGCTTAAAGTTGAAAACCCCAACTATCTGTATATTATATGTCATGGAGATCATGTAACAATCATTGTACAAAGCTAATCACAAGCTCTCAGAACAACCTCGAATTGCTACACACTATCGAGCTAGATCTAGCAAAACACATGCTCCAATATTTTGCCACTTGATAGCTAGCCTCTATTGCGTAATCAATGCTATGGGATGGCTCATTAAATAACATAAACCACCTGGCTTGTACTGCACAATCCTCATGGGCTTCTCCAATTATCTGTGTTGTGCAGTAATTCAGATAGTCATTAAATCATATGGAACTCGCCAATTTATTCCGCACCTATTCCTACCGAAATGACCATGTACTAAAGTTAACTGATGTATTCTTTAGTTGATTAATGAGTTTATAATTAGTGAATTAATTAATAATTAATTCACACCCACTCTCACTAATTGTATCAATTAGTTAAACTGAATACAAATAGCTCAACTATGTTTAGATTAGTTAAACTGAACACAACTCCACTAACTCCTCAATCAACTCCACCAAACTCTGTCACATGAGTTCTAACTGAAGTATCCATGCAATAGCTCCACTTAACCCTCAGGAATAGCGTAATTCCTTCTGTCAGCTCCAGTGCCACATCTGTGCACTTAACTGAAGTGCTCCAAGAGAATAAGATAATGTTTATAGTTCAAATATTATTAAGAGCTAATAATATTCGACATATCTATTTTTAGACTGGCAATCTAAAAATAGATTCCGCCCAATATGTCTAAAAATAGAAGTCCATCTATTTTTTCTGACTTGACCAACCATCCACAAATAGCATCCCGCAACTCATAGAACATGATCCATATGTCTAAAAATAGACATAGTCTAAAAATAGACTTTGCGCTAAAAATAGCCTGTGGGCCCACTTAGTGAAGGCGAATCCTTTCCACTAAGCTCATCATCTTGTTGCATTATCAACACTCCCTCTCAACAAGATATGGATTATCTGCAACCCCTATCCTGCCCCTGTGGTATTCGAATTTTCTCCTGGTGAGTGCTCTTTGTCAGATATCTAAAGATCTCATCCTCCGTGGGAATGTATGAAAGTAACATGATCTTCCTCACGCACACACCCTAATATGATGATACTATGTCAGTTTGTTGAGATATATCATGAAGGACTGATCAACAAAGAGTTTGATGCAACTTCTCTTTATTATCACAAAGCAATCTGCAAGAGATCCTATAAGTGTTGAACCAAAACAACCCGACCAGATCTCTCATCCATATAGCCTCGCATGTCTGGGGATTTCTGCCGCCATAACTCGGCCTCCGCCGAACCGAGTGCCACGACCGCTTCCCGTCGTACCAAGAAACTCGCCACCGATACCCAAAATCCCCTCCCGCATGTGCTCTTTCCGTCCGTTGGGCTCCCTGCCCAATCTGCATCCGTGAAGCCACATAGCCTCACCTCATCCGACTGTCTGTACCACAATCCATATCTCAATGTGCCTCTGAGATATCTCAATACATGCTTCCCCGCCTTCCAAAAGAGCTTGGTAGGCTTAACCATAGCTTGTGAAAGTTGGTTAACTGCATAGCATATGTCGGGTCGTGTATTGACCAGATACATAAGCGACCCCACCAAATGTCGATAAACAGTGGCATCCACTACCTCCGCCGAAGTAGCATCCTCCTTCCTCCAACCACCAGGAAGAGGAGTATCAACAGGCTTGCAGTCATGCATGTTGAACTTCCGCATTCCCGGCATACTACAGAACGAAGCAAACACAGCCCATCAGCAACGCTGTACCAATCCCAGGAAATAATGAAGGAGGCCCAAGTACCTCATCTAAAACTCCTTTGCAAGATCGGCCTTGCATGAGTGTATCAAATACCATCTCATCACCGTCAAAATCAAATCATCTACATAACGTACAATGATCAACAACTTACCCTCCCACACCTCCACCACTATCCGGTATAGGTTTGGTATAGGTTCGATCCGCCTCACTCTTGGAGAATCCAAGTCCTATGAAATAACTATTTATCCGTGTGTACCAAGCACAAGGTGATTGTTTCAACCCATACAGCGCTCTCTTGAGCCCGCACACATGCAACTCGCTGCCGGGGACCTCAAAACTTCTGGGCTGCTCTATGCCCCCTCCCTCCCCACGACCTGACGAACGTGGCCTTCACATCCATCTGATGAATGTGCCACCCCATCTGTGTTGAGAGAGAGAGAATCGTCCGTATGGAAGAATACCTTGTGACAGGTGCAAAGGTCTCCTCATAATCGATCCCCTCAATCTGTGAAAAGCCTCGGGCAACAAATCTTGCCTTATACTTCTCCACACTCCCGTCAGCTGCCTGCTTCACTTTGTAGATCCATCTTGAACCCACCACTAATTTCCCCTCCGACCTCGAGACAATCTCCCATGCACTGTTTCTGACAATCGAATCATACTCTTCCACCATGGCATCTACCCATGCGGGATCCTCCACAGCTTCCTCGAAAGAGGATGGCTCTGTCACGATACACTTGCTCATAAGAGCCATGTATCCAGTATACCGGTCAAGTGAC